>VDFB02019492.1:121702-136891 GCA_007258455.2 Sequoia sempervirens
AAAAATTAGTTATAAAAAGATGTATAACTGTAGAAGCCTAAGGAATAAGTAAAGTTTAGAATTTAAGCACATTGCAATGATTTCATTGAACTAATGAACATTGAAACAATGAAATTATGAAAATCAAAATGAAAATATACTTAATAGACATTGGAACGAGAACTAGATGTTTCATAATTTGAATTTCATAATCATGATTCATAATTACAATCAACAATGTGCTTAAAACTCTAAAAACAAAATACTAAATACCTAAATGGCTAATGGTTTCTGGATAGTTTTGACATCCAACAAAGCATAAACAAAAATGAAACAAAAAAAACCCTCATACTTGTAACTTTCAATCGCCCAAACGCAAACACACGAGCTCAGTCGTGTAAACACTTAAACAAAAAAATGAAAATAGAGGAAAAAGTCAAATGCATGGTCAATTTATCCTTTTAGGCTTTTAAGAATACTTTAAAATTTAAAATTTATAAATTTTACTTTTGTTTTTTTAATAAAAATAATTTTTTATTGCATTTTTAAGGGGGGCGCTTGGAAGTTTCTTGCACTTTGGGGGATGTCTAGAAGTCTCAAGGATGTCCAGAAGTCCCCTCAAAAGAGAGACATCTTGGAGATGGTGGAGAAATGGAGGGACGACAGGGAGACATTTCCCTGAAGTCTCTAAGTCTCAGAAATGTCCCTGTCTCATAAACAATAATATTTTTTTTGGGGGGGGGGACGTGTCCCTGTGGAACACCGTGTGAATATCATATTTGGATCCTTGGGGGATAGTGATTCAAGCTCAACTAAAGTGGAGGTTGGGAAATCAAGTTTAGCTTTTACTTAGGTAAAATGCTAACTTTTGTTTAAAAATATGCATACTTGACTATTGCATTCAAGAAAACTATCAAAATGAATGGAAAATGTTGTTAGAGATGCACTTTTCACTCTCATAGTTTTCTCATACTTTGGCTTGCATGTGAAAAACTATGAATTATGCATGTCAAAGTAAACAAGTAATCGACATAAAAGTAAATGAAAGAAATATGTATAAAGGATATAGTTAAGGATGATGATCCTCATGTTCTCCACTTAATGATAGCTCCATCTTCATAGTTGCAAGCAAAAAATTCTCTAAATAACATTGGATAAAAAACTTAAACGTATATGAGAAAATATTTACCAATGTTAACAAAAAACAAAAAGGTAGTTGTAGGATTGCAAGTGAGTCACTTTAACCCAAAAAAAATTTAGAGGTAAATCTTTGTGAAATGGTGATAGTTGAAACTAAGGCCACCATTATTGGTAAATAGGTGTACCATAGAAAAATGGAAATTTATTGCTTGACATGGGAATAATTCATGATAAATTGGACTTAATAAGGCCTTGATTTAGTGTTGTGAGGCGTTTTATGCACCCACACTAGGTCTTGGACCCTTACAAATTGAATAACATGCATTTATCAATGTCTTGTAAAGGTGTCGTAAAGTGTTGTAAAAGACTTCCACACCTTTCTAGACTTAATGAATCCATCTTCCATTAATTCAACATTATAAAATGTGTTTAATAACATTATCACACTAATCTAGAAGGCTTGTAAAATAAACTTAATGATAATCTAGTGTTGTAAAGTGTTTTAGACATTCACATTGGATGTTATATCTTTCTAGGTTGTGTGGACCTCAATTTAGTGTTGTAAAGTGTATTTAATCACACATTCACATTTAATTTTGTGTCCCATGCCCTAATTGACCTTTACATAATGATTAATAGGACCCTATTACCCCATATTGTGCATGCCGAGACAATATTTGATGAAATACCTGACAAACTCATAATATAAACCTTATTTCTCAACTTACTAGCATTATAGCTAGCAAATGGGCCCTACCAGGACTAATTCATCACCTATGTTGAATGAGTCCCTACCAGGTGGGATTGATTTTCCCAAGGTGGCGAATGGGTCCCATTTGGGACAATTTTGAGTTTTGAGTGGGATATTTTGGAATTTAAGTTTCATTTGTCTTCATGTCGACCTTAGGGATCTAATTAAAAATAAAATAAGGTGGATTTTCTATAAAATAAAGTCTCTAAACCCTAAATCAAAAACATTCTTCATTATTCATCCATCATTCTTCCATCTCAAATCAAGCAAGTTAGGGTTTCATCATTTCAAGTCATTGAGATAGAAATTTTTAGACATTCAAGGGAAGATTCTTCATGTTTTGTTGCAAAAATTCAAGGTAAATCATGGCAAGTTAATCAACTTCATTATTATATGTTTCATTAAATTCTTTCTCTATTTTGGTTTAATTACCTAAAGGGGGTTTGACCAAGGCAAACCCCCATGCCCTAACATCCAACATTTATCCTTCTCTTGTCTGTTTGCAAATTTAGACATCTCAGAGGATTAGAAATCATTCAAGATTGTATTGAAAAGTTTTTTAAGTCTTCTATTCATTGAACAAGTCAAAATATCAACAAAAACTCACTTTAAGGTTTGGAAATCAAAGTTTCAAAAGTGAACACCTGTAGAAATCCAAAGTGCAGACTGAGAGCTCCTATTTCCTCTTTTGGATCTTCAAAAATTCAAAATTGGACTCATTTGAAATGGGTGGTGAATGATTCCCAATTCTAGGCCTATTTTTAGTTATTTGCATTTCAGACATCCACTTGTCTGAAATGGGCTTCAGAACAATTTTATAGAACTGGGACTAATTCGCCTAGAATGGTGAATGAGTCCCACTAGGCTTAAAAATTAGGATTATCTCCATTCTAGGAGTCATTTCTAGTCTCCATCCATATCTCCATTGCACACTTTCAATTTCATCCAATTTTGTTTAGTTTTGTTCCCATGTCTAGGTGTTCTTGCATTACATAATGTGTTTTCAAACAAGTTGCATTTCAATAGTTTTACATTCTTAATCAATCAATTTTATCAATAAGCTACATTTAGATAATTGAATTTAGGCATAATTTCATCATACATATATTAGATTGAGTGAACCACCTAGATTTTGGGTGTGGGATCTATCTCTTTTCATTAGGTGAAAGACCCTAATTTAGCAAAAGAGACATAGCATGCCCTACATTTTACAATCTATGGTTCAATAGGATAATATATAGTGGAAACTAAATTTTCCATTTTTTCAAAAGATATATTTTATTATTGGTATAAAAGTCAAAATATTATTTTATTAAAAAAATTCATCATAGTAAATGATGCATGGTTGGAGTATAAATAATAATTTAGAATATAATTACACATATTATTAATATTCAACATTAATAGTACATTCATGCTTATTTTGGGGCCATATCACATTACTATTAGATTCTCACTTCCTTTCAGGTTCATATTTTCTTTGAAATTAACATTTTGTGGGATTTGCCACTTTGAATTTGTATAGAACTAGGATTTGAAGTAGTGAACATGACTCTTTCTATCCTTTATTATCATGGCCTCTAAAACCTAGAGAATACAAGTCTGTGACTCTAATGATTATGAGGATTGGAATCAATAAATTGTTTTAGTACTAATATTAATTTTATAATTGAATGCATGGATAAGAACTTCAGATATTATTTCTAAGTTGTTATGGGTGTTCACTTTGGTAATGGATATTCTATATGGTAAATTTCACCCCAAATGACAAGTATCTTTATATTTATTTCTTATTATATGCAAACAAGTATAAGCATCTAAAGTATTTGTAAGAAATGTGATAGTTATAATTTCATTCATCACCATTGGTTTTTGATATAAAATAATGATTTTTATTTTATTTTATTTACAAGAACATTTTAGGAAAAATATTTATTCATAAAACAATGTTTTTGTAGGCTGTGCAATTACATATTGATTGAACAATTGATATTTTATTTCATGAAAATATACTTGGAGTTTTATTTTAACATGGAGTTCCTCAAAATAGTGAGGATAATGTGTTCTTTTCTGTGTAGTGTCCTCCCAAGTAGCGACAACCTCATCAATTTGTCTCACTGAACCTTTCAACCTAGTTTGGATCTTGTCCCTAAAAGACCAACATTTGATAAGCCAAAATATGAATGTGATCTAGTGCTAACTTTCTATCTAACTTTGGAAACCTATAGCCCTTCCCAATCCAAAACATGAGATGCATAATGAACATATCTTCACAATAAAAACCATTAATACATGATAGGCTAGGTGGAAAAGCTAGATGATAAGCTATTGGTTCTGTTCACTCTAAGATGTCAAAAGGACCCACAAAGTGAGGTGCAATCTTAGATCCCTTTTTGTAGTGTATTGGACTACTATGGGGTCACACTCATAAGAATACCTTGTCACCTACTAAGATGAGATCGTAATTTTCCTCTTAACATTTGCATATTTTTCCTGATGGCATTGAGCCTCATGTAGTTTTTTCCTAATCAAGAACATTTATCTCTCCATATCTTGTAATATCTCAAGACAAATGGAAGCCCTATCCTCAATGTGATCCCAACTTAAAGGAGTTTTGCAAGGCCTCCCATACAATTCTTGAAAGGGTATCATGCCTAAGGAACTATGGTGATTTTTGTTGTAGGTAAAATCCATCAAATAAAGATACTCCTACCAGCTAGACTGATGATCCATCACATACATCTATAACATATCCTCCAACACTTGAATGAACCTATTATTTGGCCATTTATCTTGGGGTGATATGCTATAATAAAATTGGTTTGAGCATCCAATGCTTGTTGTAATGCTATTCAAAAATTCAAAGTGAACACTAGGTATCTATCCAATATAATATTTAGAGGAATCCCATGCAATCTAATTATGTCATACAAGAAAACCCTTGCTAATACTACTATTGTGTAGGCAGTATGGAATAGATATATGAGTAAGCTACTTTGGTCAACTTTTCAACTATCACCATGATAACATCATGGCATCATGCAAATGAAAGTAGAACAAAAATAAGTTCCATGGAGATGGTGTTTCATTTTCACTTAGGAATCTCATGAGGGTAAAGAGGTCATGTTGGATGTCAATGATTGAACTATACTCTTTAGGACTCAAAGAATCAAGTAACAAAATTTGTAATGTCTCAATGCATGTCTTCCTAATGATATAACTTAAAAAAATTTGCATGCATCTTCTTCACCCTTATATGTGCTACATATGGATCCTTCTAATCCTTTGATAAGATCATTATCCAAATATCCTCAATCCATGGAAAATATATATGTTGTGTGTGATGCAAAAAGCTATCTAAATCCTAGTTATATATGAAATATTTTCTTGTAAGGGCCCTTCAAGAGTGTATCTCACACTAAACCTCATAGTACCAATCATCCTCTAGCAAATGTTACAAGATGTGAGTCCTCAAAGTTGCATGGGGGATTTTCCCTAGATTAGTTTTGGTCTTCCCTATTGGACCTTTACTGCCACATGCAAACTTATTCTACAGGGCCTATTATAGATACAATATGAGAGTCATGGCCTATAATGATAATTTTCTACCTTCTTCTCATGTAATTTCCATAAGGCCTTTATGTGTGTTCAACATCATGTCTTGTCCTCTATACATTCCTCTTTGAAGGTTAAGGACAAGTAAGTTCTCACACATAGACCTTCCTACTCTTTTGTGACTTCACAACCCTCAATGGTTTCCTCAGTTCCTTACATTGTTCCCAACACAAGAAAAGGAAAGGCACCCATGTTGATGAGCTTTAAACCCAAAGTCTTCCAAATCATGGTCTTTCCCATAATACCCCGACCCACTTTCTATGGTAAGGGAAAAGAAATGTCTGAAGTTGGCTCAACTTACATGTTTCTAGCATCTTAGCCATCAAGGCCTCCTGCCATTCCTCCACTCGCTCCCATGGAATCAAAATGAAAGGAGCTCATAGTTGAGACCCTCATCTCTATATATGTTCCTCCTCCTATTCCTTCTCAGGAGCCTACTCTTCCATTGGAAATGGTTGTGAAGATTTCCTTTGGTGGAACAAGATCCTTTAGATTTTTCTTAGGCTGCTATTCTTGGTGCTCATAGCTATTGTAATCAACTTGTGCATGAGTGTAAACATCATTGATGAGCATTAGCACAAGAATGTGAGGCCTTGCAAAATATTGAGGATGAATTATTTTTCTTTGCTTCTGCTTCTATCTCCACTCTTATTTATATTCCATCACCTCTATCTTTCTCTTTGCTTGCTCGATGAATTTTTGATGAGCCTCCTCCTAAGTGAGTGCATGAGTTCATCTCTCCTTGTTCAAATACTTCCTTGATCACCTCTTTACCAGATATTCATCCTTTTCCTAATCCCATACACAAGTTATGTCTATTGTGGCTCCTTCTCATTCTTCTACTTCTGATGCAAGGATTCAACATCCTAATTTTAAGCATAAATATTAGAATGTACTCTCTCTAAAGGATAGTTGTAAGAAATATTCTTATTCTTCTCCTTCTTTATCTTGTTCTACTCTAGTTTGTTCCATTCTTATGATATAAAATTCTCTTGCTTCCTCAGAGTTTGTGGTTGCCCCTCTTTTGAATATCAGAAATGAATCTTTGGTTCATCCACTTCCTTCTATTCAGTCACAATACTTCACTATAGAGAAATGTATGTTCAAATCAATGGAGGATATTTTGACTTTTTCATCCATCTTTGCTAGATCAATGATACTAACCTTACAAAATCTTGTCAATGAGGACAATGAGGTGGCCTCTTCCTTGGCTCTTGTTGTAGATTAATTGGATGGTACTTCTCTTTCCATTCTCCCTCTCCAAGCATGTCATACCTCCCCTTATGATGATTGAGATTAGAATCAAGACAAATTGTTCGAGGTGTTAGACTAGCACAATACCTATTATTTATCTTTAGATTAGATTTATGTATTAATTAATGTTCCCCATGTTTATCTTTTAATGTTTATGCTCTTTCCTTGAAGACCCTTGATATCCTTGTAGGTACTTGGATACAAGAGATAAATTATATCAAAAAAATTCTTCTATATTTTTCATCATTCTTCTATTTGTAACAAAAATTGATTTTTCATGTTGGGGATGATGCAAAGCATTAGGGCATTTAGGCCTCTTCCATTTTGACCTAGATTTTTATTTTTCTTCATGTTCTCTTAGTCTTGTTCCAATATATAGGGGGTGATGATAGTTCATATTATTTATACTATCTATACCTACATACATTTATGATCACTTCTAACCTATAATAATTGGATCCCTAGTGTGCTATTGATTTTTGCATCTCTACTTTTTTCTATATTGTAGATTCTATCTATTATCCCTCATGTGATAACACTCCATGAATACATCCCACTATGTATGTCATGAAACAAATTCTTTATTTTTATCTCTTCTCCCTAGAATGAGATATGATCCTTTGTGTAGAAAATATCATTCTAAGGGGGGCTACCATATCTAGATTTTTTTTTTTTTTCAAAAATGTATGTCTTAAAAATGTTGACATCTCTTGATCTTGTCATCTAGCTTGTGGGAAACTTGAATAGACTTGTCTTATGATCTCCTCTTTTTGTGATAGGGATTCTCCTCCTTGTGGGGTTTGTTTCTATCACACATATTTTTGTGATAGGGGTTATCATCCTTTGTGACATTCATTTCTATCACGTGTCTTCATATCTTATTGTCATATGGTCTCTAACATAGCATGGATTTCTATCCATACCTATTAGCACTATCTTTTTGTCTAATTAGATTTTATCTTGTATTTTTTGATTTTTTTCCTAACGTGTTTTTCTATAGATAATATATTTATGGTGAGATTATAGTCACCTTTGAAGGATCAAAGATCCATGTCCTCTTCATGTCCTAGCTTAGATTCTCAATTACATATAATGAATTGAAGACTTGTGTCTTCTTCATCTTGGGTATATTGTCTTTGACATCTTTCTCTCTCTACTTTAGCTCACATCTATTAGAATACATATGCTAACTAAAGTGGGGTCAAAATGTAATTCCAAAAATTGCATCCCTATATAATTTTATATTCCATAGCCTTCCCTTTAGCATAATTAAATTTGATAATGCAATATCCCCTTCACTTAAGCTTAATCTTGTCATTAACTCTTTCATTTTTGGTTGTTTAAGTAAACTTTTTTTGCAAATGATCATGCATTGTGCAATTGTCTTGATAAGATTATTTATTGTGTAGTCATTGGGATGTTTCACTTCTTTTCTTCCCATTGATTTGATAGCTAAAGAACAATGATTTCCATTACAACACAAGAATTCCATAATGTAGCTACTCCAACCTTCACATTTTCTCATTATTTTTTGTATTTTTCCAACTATTAATATAGTAATACTTTGTAGCAGTTCTAATCTTCATATTTTCTCTCTAGGAGTTTAAGAATTCTAACAAAAATCAACTAATAGATTGTGACAAGTTTCTTAATCCTATTTCATGAGACAACTAGAGATAAGATGAGACAAGAAGACATGTGTACTAGTGACTTACATAAAAAAATTCCCAAATTTCTAAGTAAAATTAACATGTGAACATGTGTTAATAGGACCTACTAAGTGAACTAGCTAGATAATATACCTCATTCACACAAACAATAGGAATAAAACAAAAATAAGGGAAACATTATGAAGATCAATGAGATAAATCAAGACACCAATCAAGTATAAATATTATGCTCTAATGGATCAAGCTATTAGTGCAAATAAACCTCCAATTTTTGAAGAAGCTAAGAATCATAAAGAATGGATGAATATTATTCAAGAATAATATAATTTGAAAAGACAAGTTTGAGAACTAAAAAAATTACCTGAAAATTGGAACCTAAATGGTTGGTCAACTCCAAGTTTAATCCTAATAGAAGTATTGAAAAATTTAAAGCTAGATTAGTTGCAAGATGTTATTCACAAAAGGAAGGAATATATTATGAAGACACTTTTGAACTTGTAACTAAAATGAATACCATTATAAATATGATACACTTTCTACTAATTATAATTAAGATATATATCAAATGGATATTAAGTATACATTTTTGAATGGTGAATTAAAATTAAAAAAATATTTTGTTTCAACTTGAATGTTTTGTAAAGAAAGGAGAATAACATCTAATATAATTTAGGATACAAAAATAATCATGTAGATTTAAAGAGACACCAAGGTCAATGTATATATTTAAATTAAAAATTTCTTTCAAAAAGGATTTTACAAAAGTAAGTATGGTCAAAATTTGTAAATAAAGAAAGGTGATCATAGGAATGTTTCTTTGATTTTAGTGAATACTAATGATTTAATCATAGTTGGAATTTGCATAGGTTTTATTTATTAAATAAAAAGAGATCTTAGAAAGATTCCTTATTGTTTAGGAATTGAAATATGGAGGCAAGATGGTAATACTTTGATTAGTCAAAGTAAGTATGCAAAGGAATTGATCCAAGGGTTTAATATGCATAATTTCAAGTCAATATTCACTCCATTAGGATAGTATTAATGATTGTAAAAAAATAATTAAATGGCACTCTATAAATAAAATTCATGGGAAGTTGAACTACTTAAGTATAAGAAGACATGATATTGCATATGCATTCAAAATACATATTTAATTCATAGCTAGACATCTTGAGACACATTGGAAAGAAATAAAGAAATTAAAAAAGAGCCATAAACTTTGGTATTAAATATACTATCCATTTGAATGTTGAGATTATAGGTTATTTATATTCTAATAGGAAGTGTGATATCGATGATATAAAACATACCACTAGTTACACATTTATTCTAGTATTAGGATCTACGTCTTGGAGAAATAAGAAACAATCGGCCCTTTCCTTTTTATTTCCTAAATTTGAGTATAAAGCATTTTGTAGTACTACAAGTGTTAGGCTTTCTTTCAAAGTTGGGAAATTCTTTGTATTTGATTCCAAATTTTCTTTGTATTTGTATTCATCTTCCTATGACATTGCTGCCCAAAAAATTTAAATTTCCATATGTATGTGTTTGTAGAAGCCTTGTGGGTGATGTCTATATCTCCTCTCAAATTCCAAATGTACCTTCTCCTTTGATTATCATATTTTTTTCCTATGTTCAAAACTTTTGATCAAAGCTAATGAGATGTAATGAGGTTAGAGATCTATTTTTTTTATAATTTTGGATGGTTCTTGAACCACCCCAAATTATTCAAACATATTTGAGGGTCAAAAATACAAGGAGCAATGTGGACCTCACTACTAGAAAACTCAAACATTTTGAATACGAGTAGTTGTCAACCTATTTAAAAGTATGTACATCAAAGAATTCTCTCCAAGTTCTATTTATATCTTTTATGTGTATACTATTCAACTAATTTCTTGAATTGTTATGAGCTATTTCAACACATTTAGTACAAATTGAATCATTTTTATAAGTATGTTTGTTTTTCTTCATGTGATTGAAACAACTTTCTAAGAGCTCAAGTTGATGGAAGAGACACATAGTATATATCATAATCTTTCTATCAAATCAATGAAATTAATAGCTGCTTCATTCTTCTCTATTTGAGCTGTCGGTAGGTGCTCTTGAGAATGGGATGACCATTACATAGATCTCAAGGAGGAAGTGCACACCAAAATTAGTATTCATGGCTTACTTTTGAAAGAAAAAGTCTCATATGTTCAAAAATGTTCACATCTCTAGAGATGGTGATCAAATAATTGGTATGCATAGTGAAGGCACGACTCAAAGACATGGTGTGCGGGTGCGTAGGAGCCATGTGGACCTGTACCATAGAAAAATGGCCCCTTGTCATTTTCATGGCCTTTTAGGTCTTGTTTCATGATGTTTTATCTATTTTTCACTGATTTTATATTGTAATGTGGCTTGAACATGCATATTTATGTACTAAAATTCAAATAATGACGTCTTGTGAAGGTACATTGTGAAGTGTTGTAAAACATTTCTATGCTTTTCTAGACTTTATTCATTACAACTCACCTAAAAATCACCTTTTCATCACTAATAAAGTCCTATTTTGAAGTGTTGTAAAGTCATGTAACAAGATTTTAGACTTTTATAAGCATAATTTCACTATTTACACCTTTCTTATGCTTTATTTGACCCATTTATGCCCTTATAAGCTTTAATTAAGTGTATTTTTGAATCTAAACCCAAAAAATAACATTAAACATGAATTAATTCTTGAAACCTATTTTCAGGTCTTACATGGGACCCATTCGTTATGGGTGGCGAATGAGTCACCCTTGGCTCCAAATTCAAAATATTTTAAATTTCCTTTCAGGTTTTTATTCTAAATAACTTGATGTCGGCCTATGGTGAGGTATCAATGGGTTACTGAGGCACAATATTGTATAAATAAGTTATTTTCACCTCATTTTACATCTCCTACAATCACACATCACATCCAAGAAATATTTTCATTCACTCAAGCATTCAGGCATCTTACAACATCAAATCAAGCATTCATCAAGCATTTTTGGAGCATCCATTGACACAACTTCAAATTATATTCAACAAAGGTTTGGTAAGCTGATAGCATTCACATGTTATTTGTTTATCATTCTCTTTCATTTCATTATTTCATTAAGGGCTTGATTACCAAATTAGGGTTTGACTAAGGCAAACCCCTATTTGCTAACCCTCAACCATTTTTCCCCTCTTGCATGCATGTTTTCAAACCTTTGTATGTAGATTTAACAATCATTTAGGTGTTGAAGAGTTTTCAACAAGTCAACAAGGTGTTTCAAGTCAAATCAACTACATTTCAAGCTTGGAGAAGGTATTTTCTTTGTTTCTTGAAGAATTGACTTTGGAAACCCAACAAGCAGACATCACCAGATCTGGTGTTGCAGAGTTGTCTCCTAATTTCTCAAAATCTTGGGAGAGGACTGATTCACCACCAATGGTGAATGAGTCACACCTTAAGATTGAAAATATAAGTTTTGTCAGATTTTGGATCCTAACACTCAGAAACTAATTCCTGATAGTTTTCATCAGAAGCAACACTAATTCACCACCCTAGGCGAATGAGTCCCACCGGTAAATTTTTGTAACCCCAAAAAACATTCAAATCATTCTACAATCTTCATCAGACCTCCAGGTACACACTGTTTCAGCTCATTTCTTTATATTCTTCATTTATTCATTCTTATTTCATTATTTGCATATCACATTATGTTTTCAAACATAGCATAAATCCTAGATTCTGCATTCATAATCAGTCATATGGATCATTAAATTGCACTTAGTTCATCTCATTTAGTCTTAGGAACATCATACATTACATAATTTGAATGAACCTAGTTAGTATTTTTGGCCTACCTCTCTCCTTTTAGGTGGAAAACCCTAGAAGAGTTAGGGAGTCTTGTATGTACCAAAAATCTATGGCTCATTTTGGTGAACCTGCATTTTGAACACTTTGCATTTCTGATTTCATTTGTATATTGCATTTTACATTACACTTGCATCAACATTCAATTAGGGTATTGTTTTGTTATTGCATGAATCTAGGGTTTCTCAAATTACATTAGTGAAACATTCATTTAGATTCCATTTTTGCATTGCATATAATTGAAAAAACTGAAACTCTATATTGCATCCTTCATTGCATTTTGAAAAGCATTAGAATCACATTGAAATTTCTAAAAATCACAAAAAAATCTCATACTAGGACTCATTCGCCACCCTAGGTGAATCAGTCCACTTGCATTGTTCATAATACATTTTTAGAAATTTTCTAGCATTTTTTTGCATTACTATTTTTTGTAGTTTCTTTCTATTTTTATTTCTAGAATCTTTGTTTTTAGTCATTTATTGCATCTTAGTTTACTTGCATCATGGCATTTTGTTTCAATAAGTTACATAATTCCTTAAAATCCTTGGTAGATAAGTCCAATTGTGCCTTTTGCTATGACCCTAATGATCTTAAGCTTCCTCATTCTCCTTCAACTCCTCATGATTTTCCTCCTCATCAATAAGACATCATTGGAGAATATGATGATAGCATGAAAAAGTTCTACAATGAACGCCTTGCTAACCTAGAAGCCAATGCAACCTTCTATCCATCCCTGAAGTCACAAGATCTTCCTATTGTTGCACCTCCTAATCACTTTGCATACTTACATCTTGAAATCAATGAAGGACCTAAAGTTCCTCCCTCAAGTGGACCTAGTTTCTCTACACAAAACTCAACCATTCTATGATCACAAAGTCACAATCACTCCCATAAACCTTGAAGAAACATATGGCAAAGGCATTACTATCCTAAGGAAACAGGGTTGTGACACAACACATGAACATGACATTCACCAACTTCTTGAACAAAAACCAATTGACAAAAACACAACAGGATTAGGATATCAAGATCCTTCTCATCTTGATAAACCTCCTTTTCAACCTAGGAGACTTCAGGATGATGGTACAATAATTTTTGATTCTCCTCCTAACTTAAACATTCTCCTTCCATGTGAACAACGTCCATTACTTGATTCTAATAATACCGATGCTATGTTCCCCATGGGTCCTCTTCTTCCTTCCATTCATGAAATAGGAGAATCCAACAAATTAAAATGACCTTACAAATGAGAGAAACTCAATTTTCTTACACACCCTCCACCCAAATGTGAAAGGAGACTTCAACTGCTTTTAAACAAAGGTCTTATACTTTTACCACCTATGAATATGTTGGTCATTCTTCCTAACTTAGATTCTAATATATATTTTGCAAATATCATCGCATTCTTGGACATTGAACCATAGAATGTCAGACATTGAAGGACATAGTGGATAAGGATCACTTCACTGATATCGATTGCTTTCCTCTTATCCAATAGAAACTAAATCTCTTTATCATGCCATAGTTGTAGAATTCCCTATTCTCACTATTGCATGACCCTTTCACATTGCTCACATTGGCTCATTCTCACCTCTATATTTTGTGTGGGGGAAAGAAGTTGTAGCCTTATTCTTGTAATGCATTTTCCTTTTTCTCTTAACAATGTTATTCCTTTTCCACTTAACTCCTTAAGATTGAGAAACCAATAACTTTGTTAATGGTTGACTTCCCTTTGCATTTCTTGCTCCTTTTTTCATTTTTCTTTCATGTGTGTATTGTGTTCCCTTGTATCATGTATTTGATGTTTTCTCTCTCATTGAACACTTCTTTTATTTGTATCTATATTTTTCTATATTTCGTACATTATCTTTTTCACTTTTGTTTTGTGTTTCCCTTTTGGGGATGACACAAAGCATTGAGATGACCTATGTCTCTTCCATGTTGACTCAAAAGGTCCTATCTTTTTCATTTTTTTTTCCCTTTTTTGGGATGATTTGCTACTGAGATGTTCTTTATCTCTTCCATATGCTGATCTAACGATCCCTTTTCCTTTGCTCCTTTTCTTTATAAGCTTTACTTTAGGGATTTATACAAGCATTGAGACCAGTGTCGTCTCCTTCCATACCGGGAATTCCAAAAAATTATTTTCTCGGTTCTTTTCATTTTGTTTTTCTGTTTTTCCTTTTCGGCTGGTGCAAGGCATCGATAATCGCAATGTCTTCCATGTCAATTCAAAACGGACTTCATTTCTCTTTGTTTTCACCTCTTGTGCCGCCCTTTCCACCGTGCTTTGGGAATGATGGTAGTCTCCAATATTTTTCATAAAACATTATAACAAAACATATCACCTCAACCATAGATCCCTTTATGTGTTTGGTGCTTCTAGGGGCCAACCTCCTTTCTTTTGTTCATTATGTATTACGATGCAGCTTCTCCATTCGTAAACATATGATCAGTAGATTTCGCAGTTGCCTCTACGTGTCTTTTTTCCTTTTGTATTTTTCCTTTTCATTTTAAATTACTGCTCACTAAACAATGTGTAGCAATTCCTTTAAAATTTGGGCATATATTACTATATATTTCATTTTAAATTCTGTTCTAGTAGCTCGTCATTTCATACAATGTGTTTATCACTTTGTATGATGTCCTACATAAGTTTGATTTGTTCAGCATATTACATTCCTCTTTTGGTGTCTGGGATGATGCACTATATCCCCTGGGGTTGTGAATATAATATCCTTTGATTGGTCCTATCTTGGATACATTATACACAATGTTCCCTAAGAGGTAGGCTTTGCATGAACTTAACAAGACTCCTTTGAACATCTTTTACATTTTTTCATTTTTCATTTTGCCACCATTAATAACACAACTTGCATTCCTGTGGTATCTTCCTTTTTGTT
>VDFB02019493.1:0-18002 GCA_007258455.2 Sequoia sempervirens
GTGGATTGTGACACATTCTTTTTTTTATCCAAAGTTTTTTTCCAATAGATAATGCCCATTGTAGGAAGGATACATCCTAGGACATGTTAGTGGATGGTGGCAAGTTGATAGGTTGTTCAAAAAGGCTATTGGTATAAGGTTGATTGACATATTTGTGAATGATCAAAAGTTTGATTTTGAATTTAAAAGTTTGTTTCTTCAAATTTGATTTTGTGTTTGAAGTTTTATTTTGTTGATTGGTGTGGTTGTTTCTATTTGTGCTGCCAAACGTTGAGTGTGACAATTTTTTTATTATGGATGATATTATTGCAGGTGAAAGAAAGATGGGGATGGATGGGTTTTTCAAATATGTGGATGTTTTTTATGTTTTTAAATGTTTTGAGGTTTTTTTTGGTTTTTCTTTTTCTTTGGTTATTTGAATATTTTTGGATTTTGTGTCTCGAGGGCTGATCAAAGTTAAGCCTTTCCAATGTTTAAGGTTAGAGATGATGTAGTTCGTATAGCATGTTTTTGACACTTTTATGACTTTTATGAGTGTTTTTTTATTTTTGCATGATTTTGACGATCTGGATATGGATATGTGTGATGATAGCAGTGCTCTATTTTGGGATTTTGTTGAAAAACCAAGCTAAGGTTGATTGATCAAATTGATGATGATAAAATTGTTGAGGATACAAAATAATAGAAGGATAGTGTTAAGCAACACAAGGATTAGGATGGATATCCCAAGATGATGAGGATTTTGTTGGATTCAATTGATGAATTGATGATGATAACATTATTGAGGATGAGCAAAAATGAAAGGATAGTGTTAACCAACACAAGGATTGGGAAAGATATCCTGAGATGATGATAGATTGATTGGATTTGATTGATTAGGATTTTGAAGCTTGATTTGGAACAATTTTTTTTTGAATAATTTGATGTGACACTAAAGTGCAAATTAGATGGACTAATATTGATTTTTTGGATTGATGTTTGATGAAATATGAAGATTGATAAGGAATGTATTTTTGTCAAAATATGCCATCAGCTAGTGATTTGGACTTTGGATCACAAATTCTTGACCAATTTGATTTTACATTTTCCAATGTTCAGATCACCATATAAGTTGGAATATATAGATCAAGATTTATTCCCTGAAGCAAGATGTAAATATTTTTCCCTAGTGTCTATCAATGTATGGATTGCCATGGGTGGATGCTTGGATAAATGTATGGATGGATGGATATGGTAAGCATGCAAAGGATGCCAAGGATTATCTTGTTTAAAGATAAGGTGTTCAAACAAAGGATTCTCATTTGTATAATGTTTCATGGCTTAGATAATACTAGGTAGGATAGGATCAATGAAAATGACCCATGTCAAGATGCTTACCATACGTAAGTATATACTATGCACCAAACTTTGTCAAGATCGAGATAACTTGTACTATGGGTGTAGATGGATGAAAATGGATTGGAAAAAATGGTTCATGGATTTATGGATAAGATGGATGGAATGTTCGATTTATTATGGATGAGATGAGATGCTTCCACCTAAAGTGGCACACACAGATGCTCGATTTTGCACATGACATTATTTGCCAGGTTTTCATCATGGTACCTATCCAAAGCACCACCATAGTGGTTTTCACTAGAGGATGATTTTTATCTTTATTGTTTTCAATCCTTTTTCTATTTTCTTTTGGATTTTCATATTTTTTATTTTTTTGTATTTTTATGAAAGATTTTAAGCTCATGTTGAATCATCTTGTGGTGTTGATGTAGATGCTTCTTTCATGATGTTTCGTTGACATCCTACTTGAAGAAGTTGCTTTGCTAAGATACATGCACTTGAATACAACTTTTGAGATTCTTGATCAACTTTGTTGATACCTGAATTAACCTTGTCTTTCTGTGCACATTGTGATAGGGTGCCTTCTGAATCCTTATGATGAAGGGTGGCTACCAATACTTGGTCAATTTGAGAATTGGTATCATGCATGGAGGCATGGATGGAGTGTGTTTAGGGATAAAAGATGGATTGGTTGACAATTTGGAATGTTTGACTCTCCAAACTCGGGAAGATGAGCAATGGTGGGTGGATATGAAAGTGTACGAGGAATTAGGACCAACTACTTGATATACTGTGTATGTCAGTTAGGAAGTCCAATTTTTCCTTTGTTGACATCTTTGATGGATACTTTTCCCTTTTTTATTTTTTCCCATTGTTTTGATAGGGATAATCTTTCTTTGTATTCTTTGGTATCCATGTGTATTTGATTTGTCCATTATGCTTGTCATATTTTTCTTTGATGATGTTCTTCTTGCTTTGATTCACATCCTTCTTTTGATGTTGGTCCCAATCTATGGATGGAGTGATGGGTAGATGAATATTCGTGATGTGGGTGGTTGTAGTATTGGCATCGGTTTCATCATAAAGATTCTTCATGCTCCCTATGTTGACATTTGCTTGAGACATAGTTGCCCCCAGTATGGTGGTAGTAGCATTTTTGTTCCTTAGTTTTACCTTCTTTGATATCTCTTGTTCAATAAGCATTCTCTAATAAATGACCACTACAGATGATGTTATTTCAATTTTCTACTTTGCTAACTCTAGAATATCTTGTTCTGTCTAACCTATTTCCTTAAGTGGATAATGTTGGATATATGCATACATGATGTCCTCAATCTAAATTTTGGATATATTTGATCCTAATGTTGACAAATCAGTTTGACTGTAGGAAATAATAATCTACTCTTTTTGTGTAGTAATGTCAGGAGTAAAGGAACCTTGTTTTAAATGAAGACCATCTATGTGTCCCTCCAAAGAAAGCATCTCATGGGTAGATGGAGGAGTATGTACTATGTGGATGTGATCATCATTTGTGACATCTTGTATAGATAGGAGAGTGTCCATTAGATCATTGTAGTAGAATGGAGATACAAATTCTTGATCTTGAATGATTTTGAAATTGTTTTTGACATGCTTTGGATCAAGTTCTTGACATGGATCTGTTTCAAATGATGGATTTCTTACAAAGGGTTCTTAGATTTCTTCATTAGGCATGGGGAATGGCTCAATATCCTCTTGATATTTGAGTGGAATTGGATCAAATGTTGAGTTGAGGATTCCTTCAATATCTATAACCATAAGGTCAAAGGATGGCAATATTTCTTCGAAAGGATCATTGCTAGACTTTGGTGATAGATGTTCATCATGATTTGGAATAAAATTTTGAGATGTGTCCTCTAACTCATAAGGTGATGTAGAGACATTTTCAATATGATCATTATTTGATGGATCATAGGTTATGTCAATGGGATCAAATAACTCTAACACTCCTTGAAATAGATGACTAAAAAGTGGCTCTTTATGTATGGTGAGTTGATCATCAGATGGGGTAGAAACATCTTCAATGTGCTCATTAATGGAGAGATCCTGAACATTTTTTTCAACAACTGTGGTGGAGATATTGTCAATGTCTTCAACCATAGGGTCACGTGATGTTGACATTTCTTGAATTAGATCATTTTTGGGCATTGGTGGTGGATTTTGATCATGATTGAAAAGTGACCCTTGATGTATGTTGTTTTGTTCATTGGATGAGGTAGAAACATCTTCAAGGTGCTCATCGATGGGTAGACCTTGATCATTGTTTTTAACAATTGTGGTGGGGAGACTTTCAATACTATCACTAGTGGTTGAATCTTCATCATTGTCCCCAATAGTTATTATTTTTTGATCAATAAGGTATTGGATGAGATTTTTGAGTCAAATTCAATTTGAAGTTGTGTGTCCCTTTGTTTTGTGAAATTCGTAAAGGTGATTCTCATCATACAAAGGTGGCTTTACCAGGGGTTCTTAATAGTTCTCATAGATAGGTGTTTTATTGATATTTTCCTACACCAACTGTTGCATGACCAATTTGATTGGTAGTGACGTGTATTTTCATTTATTACCTTCTCAGATTCGTGTTCATTGAGATGATTCTTATTGTGATTGATCTTGGAGATGTGATGACTGATCTTTGAGATGTGGTGATTAATCTTCAAGATGCAGGGGTTGTATTTGTTGATGTGATCAATCTTGATATCTAACTTCTTGGCATTGGAGATAGTGTTCCTGATGTGGTTGTGGACACAACTCAATGCTTTGATGACATGGTTCAACCAATGGAAGAGTGTATTGATTTTGGGGTGGATATGACTCTTGGCTCAATAATTCAATCACTTTGGCAAGTGAAGCAAGTTGATGTAGCAAAATTTGATCTTGATATTGATTTTGACTCCCTTGATATAGTTGATTTTATTTTTGTTCAAGTAGATTTGGAATGCATACTTGTGGTGTTTGCATGGGATCATGGACAAATTGATTTTGGAGACTGTTCTGACTCAGGGTGATGCTTAGATTTTGCATGATAGGTTGAATTTTAACATTTTTGTGTTTGGGAATCACATTGCCTTGATTTAGGTAACTTTAATTTTGCATGGTGTTACCTTGAGTTGGATCAATACATGGAGTTGTTATCATCTTGTTTGGAATTTGAACAACAGTTTTATGATTTGCAAACATATCTATCCCAAAGTTTTCCAAGTGTGGATTTTAAATTTTCACGCTTGGTAGACACATTTGGCATGTATGGATTTGGTGGGATAATGTTGTTCATTTGAAGACTCTTGCATTGATTGTTTGGTTGATAGATTTGTAGGTTTGGAATTTGATTTAAATCTACCATAGGAAAGTGTGTTCAAAAATTTATATTGGGCATGCTAACATTTGTTTTACCATTGAGGTTTGTAGGAGATAACAATCCTATGTATGGATTGTATAAATGTGAGTGTTGATAATCAATTGGCATTGTAAGGCATTGATAGTTCAATTGGTTTAGACTTCTCATGATGTATGGATCAAGTTTATATTCCATTTTCTTCTTGTGTTTTGACCTTGTTGCAAAAGTGACCTCAAAGGTGTTTACAACAAATGATGAGATGAAGGATGAAAGGGGTGAATGATATGGGTGTTGAACTCTTAGGAACTTTGGATCAATGCAAGACTTAGGGTTTGATTTTGATTGGTTTGATTGGATAATGAACTTGTAAAATATAAGATGTTAGATGTTATCTTAGGAAGAACTTGTTCAAAGAAGTGATAATTTAACTAAGTGTGTGAGGAAGGATTCATCCAAACATGCCTAACTAAATAGACGATTTTGATTTGGTTTAATGTTGTACCCAAGTCTAGATAATGATGTTTCCAAAGCTCTAAAGTTTCTTGTGGGATGAGATGATAAATTCTTGGATGAATGAAGTGTTTGATTTGATCCTAAATGAACCGAAGAAGGACTTGTTTACTAGACCAAGATATTGAAGAACATGATTTTTTCTAAGAGTAGTTTAAACCAAAGGACCAATGTTTGCATGGAAAACCATATGACCAAAAGATACCAAACACATGTGTGGGGTTAAATTGATTTAACTTTGCTTAATGAGTTCTTTTTATCACAAACACACTCTTGATTATCTCTTAAAACTAGATGTCCAATGTCCTAATTTTCTTTCACCCCACAAAGTGCATTATGTGGAAATTGAGAAAAATCAAGGCAAAGGTTACCTAATGTTGACTTTAAAAGGAGAAAATTGAGATGAAATTGAGATGCTTAGAAGCCTCTAAGGATACGAATCCCAAGGGCAAGCAATAACATGTGAATTTGTTCAAGGGTATTTTATTTTCCTAAAGGGTTTGAAATTTGGTGCTCATGTTAAATGATTGTTTTTCCAATGTTTTAGATCAAGAAAAATGTTTTGATTCCAAGAACATGCACAATCCTATGGATATGAAAGAGTGTATATGTTGAATCCCGACTTGGAAAATTCTATCTATGCCTACTTCCAATGGATTGTTAGATGCTTGACCACACAGGATCCCCCTTATAGTGCACTCAATTCTCAGGTCAGCCAAGCATCAATACCCATGAATCTCCCATGCCATACTTTCCATCTCTACTGAAAGCCATAAAAGTGTAGGGAAACTTCAGAGTGATTGTTCTTGCACCAACAAATAAATTAGGATTTTGGCCTTTCTAAACAAGGGGTTTTAATGCAGGCATTTTGTTTATGGTGTATGATCCATGCAGTGAGAGACCATCACTGCCCTTCTCATTGGAATAAACCTCATGATATTGGTCTTTGTTCCAATATCCACACTTATATTCTGAGTGGAAGTCGCTTGGATTTAGCGTGTTCTTGGTTGGGTCATTGCATTGGGTGATTATGTTTTCCCACAAGGAAGGCCCTCTAAGATAAACAAAAGCAAGAAAACATATTCATAACTCAATCAATCTTTGTTGCAAATGAAAGAGAGAGAATGTACGCAATATGCTCCACTCACACTCACAAGATTTGTTTAGTCTTTAATCCCAAATTGAAGTGTATGGGTAATTACTTATGCAACCTAATGTCACTAAAAGGCCTTTTGATTCTGAAGATCATCTTGAGGTGTGAGAGAAGTGCATACTTCCTTTTAATGATATTACTTTGGGTAACTAATTACAAAAAAAAAAGCACTTGTTCATTTTAAATCCTTAAAGCAATGATTTGATTCTTTTTAGTGCACCAAAATGAGATATGAAATTTTCCTTGTTCAATTTTTAGTCCTCAAACCAAATCTAGTGAGTTTTTCCTAAAGTTTTTTTAAGCCCTTTGTACCAAAAAATGAAAAAAATTGTAGTGCTCTTTTTAGAATCCAAAAAGACGTGAGTTGGCTTAAAACATAAAACAAAAGGATAAAATGGGAGATCTAAGCATTTAAAAATGGTTTGTGAATTTCAAGCTCAACGATTAATTTTCTATCTCCAGTTTGCTTTCTCTCACTCGATTCCAATGCTTGATCCCAATGTCAACCTCAACCTTTTCCCTATAAACATCACAAAACCATGACAAATAAGATTTACCTCAAGGAATTAATAATAATTTATCATAACAAATACAGTTTTAAACATAAAGTATTTGTTAAAACAGGAAAACAATCTTTAGAGACAAATGTTTGAAAGATTAAAAAATTTAGTTGAATAGTTATTACAAGAATAACTTGTTAAAAAATTTCCTGCTAAGCCCATTTTCAGCCTACAAATATATTCAAATCCAATTTAAGTCTTCTTTATGATTCTTTTAGAAAATGGATTGCTCTCCCCATAAATGTTGCTCCTACTTGTCACCTAACAAAATCTTCATAACTAGTCATATATTTGAAACAAACAAAATCTTACCCAATAATTTCATATTTTCAGCAAGTAAATCATTTCTACAGTTATCAAATTTGCTCTATGGTATCTTTTTGAAATTTTCAACGTTGGTGAGCATTCAATGAGGATGGGTGGCGTCCACACCTCATTAATGTGATAAAAAAAAAATACCCACATAGTGTTAGTGAATAAATGACAAACCTGCACTTAAATAGATAATGTTAGAGTATTTAAAAACTAGACTTCATCCTTGATCTGCAAAGCTTTAAAAACTTTCAAATTAATGCAATTTGTAAGCATAAAGGCGTGCCAAAAAATTTCAAACTAAAAACTCAATTAGCATGTGTATAGCCATATTGCACAACCTCTGCCCAACAATCTCCTTATAAAAACAACACCGCTCCTTTGAAAGAATATAAACATCCACCTTTTGACAAGATACCTCAATCAAATGTTATCTCTTTGAGTGTAATCGTTGCATTATGCCTCCATAGTTGAATAGGATTTAGAAACTTTTAAGAAAATGCATTTAGTCATCGTACAAAACAATGAATAAAGTTTATTTTAAACAACTGCAACCAACCTCGTGTAAAGGCCGCACCCCAACACCATCTAAAAAGAATTATCAATGTAATGGAATTGGCAGGTGTAAAGCCAATGACCACACTATCAATTAAGAAGTTTTAATGCAATTGGTAGGTGTAAGAGATGTGTCTGGAAGTCATTTCAAAGGATTTCAAAAGTAAATGTGAATGACAGGTGCAAAGCCGAATTGTCAACCTTTGCTAGCATCTTTACTACTTACGCCCATTATTGACAACTTGAAATGGGGTGTGGACAGTCATGAAAAGCATAAAATATGGGGCAATTTTGTTAGATGTTATAGTAGAAAATTCTTTGGAAAATGTGTAAACCAAAAAGAACGAGGTACGTGGACTTTTAGACAGAATGAGTAAAAGAAATGTCTTGACCATTTGCAGGATATGCACATAATGAATATGTTGAAAAGGAAATTTTAATTAGAAGTAGTGCACTATTGATAAAAAGAAACAATTATATTTAACGACAAAGCATTTGTCATTTATTCAAAATCACGTCGTACACATGTTAACATCTTGTCTTTGATGTCTCGCTTGATAAGTTTGGTTCGGCCACAAGAAGAAGAAGACTTTGGGTAAAATGTTGTCAGGCAATGGAGAAAAGGGTGTTGCAAATGTAGCTCACCTTTAGCCTCTACAAACTCAGTCAGATGAACATTATACCTTATAGGACAGATAAGTTAAAGTCAGTGTGTCAGATATTAGAATTGAGGATGCAAGAAAATAATGGTAAGAATGTAATGACAAAACTTCCAGAAGGACCTCATCTAGCTGATGAAATCAATTTCTTCCCTTCACAGTGTGAGTCCCTCGAAAGGGTCTAAATGCTTTCGAGTGTCCAAAAAAATTTGGAAATGATGTATTGCTAAAAATGTTGAGTCATAGATATCACTATCCTCATCTTGTTTTCACCAAACCACCACGACTCTTTGTGGAGTATAAGTTCTTTGTGTTGTGACCAGAAGGAGCTACATCCTTCCTTGAGACAAGCAACATGCATGACAATAGGAAACATGATCGACACATAGGGCAAAGAAACAGTGGGACCATGAAGATAAGTTCTTGGACTCTAGTTTGCTTGAATGATGATGTGTCAAAGGTAGTTATCCAAGCAAGGAAAAAATTCAAAAATTCCACTGCCTATTTCTAGGAAAGATAAAGCAGCAGGGATAGACACTACTAGTAGTTTGGGGAGTAGTAGTAGAGATATAAACAAAGACAATATACCTCAATTCCAGTATTAGAGACATGGTTACAAAAAGGGGGCAACATTATTTTCGAATGATATAAAACACAACAAAAGAATAAAAGTCCAAAATCTTTCTCCATGATTTTGTTGATAGGTGTGAGACAAATTTACAAATCATTCCTGTAAAACCTTGGACTTGAAGTGAAGTTGGTGAGAATCTACAAAATTCTCAGAAAATGAAACCTATCATCTCTGTGAATGTTAAATATCTGTTCAAATTAATTCAAGTGTTTTTTCAACAATCACATGTTTTTTTTTTTTTTAAGTGTCATAAGATAAAATTCAAATGATTGTTGCTAATTTACTCAAATATGGATTAGTCAAATATAGACAAATACGAGCATAGGAGAAAAACATGGACAAGCATAAACTTTATGTTTCCTATTCAATGCTTGAAATAAACGAAGATGAGTAGAAACAAAGATTATATTTCTGCCCCATGGTGGGTGCCAAAATGTGGATACCTTTTTTGCATTTTCTCAAAAACAACCATTAGCATCATTAGTAAACTTAAGAAAACCAAATAAAGTATCCCTATGAAATATTGGATCATGCTACCTATGCAAACAAAGAAGTAAGATATCAAATAAACTAAGTGAAAACATAAGAAAGAAAGAATCAAACTCTATCCCATAGTGGATTGGTGCTTCTTTGATGTAGAAAGAAACCCTTTCCCAATCCTTCATAATCTCTTGAATGAAATGATGAAAAATATGCAAGATGATGACCAAGATGAAGTGCAAGATGAATGTGTATCAAGTTTCCTAAGATTGTGGAGTTGTAGAGGAGTAAATCAATAGAGAGGGTCTCTGTTTGTAGAATAGAAAGATAGAAGAATGAAAGATAGGAGGAATGTGGGATAAAAGATAATCCAATGGCATTGTGCCACTTTTCAACATTCCAATGGAGGAAGGTTGTGCACATCTTGGTCAATGTTCCAAAGAGGGGGATATTTGAAATTCGAAAGATGGCTTGTTGGAGAGGAAGAAAAGTCTTAAATGCCAAGTGGGAGACATGTAAGAGACAATGTAAGAGGAGTTAATGCTATGTTGGAGGACAAGACACTTGGGAGGTAAAAAATCAAATTTGGGGAATATTCCCTCTTGATGCCTTTTTTGAATGAAAAGGAAGATTTAATAAATCAATTAAATTGATTTATTTGCACAAGTTGCAAAATATAGAGGATTGGAGTGATTAAGATTATGAATAATCATGGTTTCATTAATTAAGATGAAAATTAGCTGATTTTGACTTTTGACTTAGATTTTAGAATTAAAATAAATCAAAATGAGAAGAAAATGATTTCAGGTTTAATTAAATAAAAATTTGATTTATTTAATCATAGAGGATGATGCTAGTGGTTTAATTAAATAAAGTTGATTTATTTAATTAAATGAAGAAATTTAGAAGGTTAATTAAATAAACTTGATTTATTTAATTGATCAATCGAATATGATTTGATTAAATATGAGGAATGTATGATGTCAATTTTCCATGTCCACAGGGTTAGTTTCTTAATTAGGGTAAATTTTGGTTAGTTAGGGTAATTTTATTTAATAGGTTTTGTTTTTGTTTTCTAGTTTGTTCCTAGAATTAATGAATTATCCTTAATTTAAAACACATGAGAGTTAAATTTTCTGAAAACATTGCACTAAAAATGGAAAATATTAAGACCATGCAAAATAAATACATGTTTGATGTATTTAAAAACATTTTTTTTTCATTATATTTCATATGTAAATGTAAGATACAAAATTATCATCATAAAAGGAAAATAAAAAGGTAAAAATGAGTTTATCTAAAAGCAATGGGATGGTCAATGAATCAATTTGGGATGCTTCATCCATGAGGGTGGTGTACCCTAGGTAAGTGTTGTCCCTATGAGCATTAAGGTCAAGGGTATCAAAATTAGTGAGAAAGGGCTGAATGGGAACTAATTCCCCTCACTCCAAAAATAGTAGAATATCATCAGCATACAAAATTCCAACAGTCATGTGAGCAAAATAGAGGACATAGTCCAAATTCCTTAGAAAATTAGGTTGTATTACACTAGTAGAATTTGGTAAATAAATAACTATGTGACTAAAAATTTTAGTGACGACAACTAAAAATGACTAAATTCTACTATTTTTTGCAACAGAGATAAATGACTAAATAAATGACCAATTTGATCATCGGGTAAATAATTAGTCATTTATTCAGTCACACAAATAAAAATGATTGAATAATTAATCGGTTGTTGACACTTTTATTATGTCTTCAAAGAAGCACTCTTGAAAAGCATGTTGTTAAAATTTTAAACACTAAAAGCAAGCATTTTTTTCTTTGAAAGGGAAAATAGAAAGATATTGGAAAATAGAAAATGTCCAAAGCTTGGGAACCAAACTGGGAAATGGTTTTAGTTTTGTCTTCATTATACTTGCATGATAAGGAGGTCTAGGGTTTTGGAGAAAATTTCATCATTCCTCGCATAGAATCAACAACTTTCATTTCAAATGAAAATGTGTTTGAAGGAGTCTTTCATGGAAGCAACAATAAAGGGGAAAGTATCTCTTAAAAGCTAGAGGCCTATTGCAGAGTTTTGAAAGGCACATTGCAGTGTTTTGGAGAAACTTTCATCATGCATGGCATGGAATCAATAACTTTCATTTCATATGAAGATACATATTGTTGTTTAAAAGAGAGAGTATGATGTGGTTCATAGAGATTTACTTGCATTAATACTTCATAAATATCTCGTATGCATGGTGTTACTTGAGTTTTAACCATTGTTGAGATTTTGGAATGGTTTGCATGAGTTTAGATTTTCTAAGTTTTGTAAGAAAATATCTAGAATTAGTAAAAAGTATTGACTAATGTAGGGAAAGTCTAGATCTGCCTCTCAACATTTTCATTCACCTTTATGACCTAGCAAAGCAAATATCAAGCCTTGTCAAAATTATTTTGTTTCCTTCAAAGTGCTAGATATACCCATAGCACTACCCAAAATTTTGAAACAATCTAATCAACAATGAGAAGGAGGGTAGTGGCGTGATGAAAGCAAGATGACATTGTTATAAATGTAAAAGTGTTGGAAATAACCATAATAGAAGTCCATGAAAGGATGATAGTATCATAAGATAAAAGACAACCTTAGAAGATCCCAAGGGGCAATCTTAGGAAGTATCAAGTATAGATTTTGAAATAAATATTAAGGGGAATACTTTTCCATGAAGCTCAGTTCGATTACCTATTAGAGTTGTCATTTTGTGGAAAGTTTTGAGATTGATTGTGCAATAAAATAGTAAAGTTTGGTCTCATTTTCTAGGAAAGTTATACGGCATGGTTTCTTTTTTAGTAGGGAAACATGGTTTTGAAATGATATTTTGGTCATGGAAGTGAAGTATTTAAAAAAATTTGTGAGAAGATTCATCAGTCTTCTCTTTGAATGCAACATTGCAAATGAAACTTCAAACTTCAATTTATATGGTCATTTGGTAAATCTCTCTTTTCCTTAAGTTAAAATAGATTTGCAACCCAAAATACAATGAATCTTGTACAAAATCCATCAGCATGAAGTCTTGTATAATGATGTCCAATTGCATGAACACCTTTATTTTAGACACCCTACTAATGCAACTAGATATCACTCTGCACAACTACCATGAGTGAGTCCAATTGTAGCGATAGATGAAGGAGTCTTAGTGAAAGAAAAAAATATTTGAGAAAAGTAAAGGACACCATCCATTCACCTTGCACATCTAGGTACAATTAAGAATGGCATTGTAGTTCAGGAATGAGTTGTATTTCTATGCTAAGTAGTTTTTGAATAATAATATCCCTCAACATCATGATAAATACTCATATCATTCACTAGTAAGTTATTTTCCTTTTAGGAAAAAATTTCTCTCCTAAGTTGTATGGTTGCAAACCTACATCCAATGTAGAAAAAAGTGTTAGTTCAAATTGTGTAATAGACACACCAAACATCTTCTAAAATATCAATGCAACTAGTGCAAGGGGACCCAAAGCATTGGATTCTCAAATTTTTATCTATTTTTAGGCCTATACCAATAAGAGCTTCATATATTGTTTTTTAAGAATATTATAACGCTTTTTTCCTAGGCCTATACTTAAAAGAAAAGGAAGGGAATACACTCTCTCTTTTAAAAATGATTTTCTACTTAGCTCACATTCTTTTTCTATTTTGACTCTAATTTCATATATGTTCTTTATGTTTCCTATTATATTCTTAGTTGAGGTCTTGAATTTAATATTTTTCTTCAATTTTTTTCTATTTTCTCCTAATGTTCTTTACTTGGGAGGAGTTTCCATCCTTTTTTGATTTCATCCTAAGGAAATTAATATGTGGATTTGTTGATTCTATTTTTTCTTGGAAAGTGCTTGTTGCAAATCTAGGAAAAATATATGGTCTTGACTCTTGACATTCTAGGAAGAGACATTGAGCAGTTGTTTACAATAGTAGTTGGATGTGTCAAAAGCTAATTTTTTACAATGGAATCTTCTCAAGGCATGAGATATGGATTCTAAGTATATTCCTTAGATATCATTATAGCTATGGTACATTGAAGTTTGTATTCATTCCCAAGATAATCTGTTATCAATAGTTTTGCACCCTTTGAATGCAGTATTAGTAAACTATTGAAACATGGAAACCTCTTTTAGATGTGGGTGATCTTGCGTGAAGAGGAATCTCCAGAGTGAGCTGGTTCTCACGAATGATGAATTTATTCTAAAATACTTTTGAGGAAAGGGATGAAGAATAACTGAACATAAAAACCTATTTCTAAAAGATGATTCACCAAACTTATAAGAATTCAGACCTAACCACTCATAACAACTTCTCTATTGCAGTAATCCTCACAATCTCATTGGCACACATCCCATCAGTGATTCGCATGAAGATCTAGAAAACAAATACAACATGCAACTTGAAACATGTAATTTGAAACACCACCTATAACAGCAAGACATAAAAGGATTTCAATTTTGAAAACACAAGTACATCAGATTGCTATTACAAAACTTGAGACAGAAAATAAGAAGGAGAAATTTGCTACTCTATTAAAACTAGAAGAGTGTCAATCTATCCAAACTGAGTATCAAAAGGTTTACAAGCTCCCCAAATGAGTAAGGCAAGAAACTAATCTGAAATGATAATGGAGAGTTGAAAGACTAAATCTATCAAAAGAACTCTCAAGGAAACCCTAAATCCAGAGCTCAGAAAAAGCTCAAGGAAAAAAGGCCTCAAACAAACTAAAAAACTGCTTTAAAGCAGAAAAAGCACAAAGCTTTTATGATTACACTGTCAAGCCCCTAAAAATAGGAAATCCTACTTTAAAAGCACAAAAACACCTTATCTCTCAAGATAAGTCTGGAATCTGACCAAGAGGAAAGTCAGTCAAAGATCTGCTAAAAATAGCAAGAAAACATAAAGCAGTTTATAAAACATTGCTTTTATGCTTCTGCTTTACAAGATGCAGATTTTTTTACAATTTGTCTATTTTTGCAATTCAAAGATTTGGAAATCTTTTGCAAAAAGAAAAAACTCCTTATTTCTCCAAGATATCATTCTGATTTTCTCAAAAATCGAAAAAACATATTACATAATCTTCCTCTTATCAAAACTTCTCATTGATTTCTTTAAAATCAATAAAACAAATAAAACCCTAAAATGATCATTAGATACATTATTGATCTTCCTTAAGCTAATCAAAACAAAATCTAGGGTAAGGAATTCTTTAACCCTTATTTTGTTAAGCCCCAAAATATAAGCCTTAAAGACTTAATATCAACCTAGACATATTGTTTTCGGCCTCCCTCTAATATTAAACTTTAGATTTTGAAAAAACATAAGGCATAACTTAAAATTTTGACCCCTCTTTGAATTTCGACATATGCTCAAAATTGAACAATCTGGATGATGATGATATTCAAATTAGGCATGAGGAAATAGGGTCAAACCCTAATTATCATTCATTTCACTCGTGACTTGAGAAGAAGGAAACTCTGTCTGAGAGAAATATGCTACTATGATGGTGGCAGATTCGAGCTCATGTGCACATAAATCTTCCCTTGCTCTCTAGTTGACCGAATCTCCAGTGGGTAAGCTTCTTTTCATGGCGAAATAGCTTTTCCACTTCATTATTTCGAGTATCAAAAAGCCCTTAGGGTGCGGTTTGCATAAGTTTGTTTATGATCTTCTATTATTTTTTTTGACTTCTCCATACCATTATGAGTTTGAACTTGACTAAAGACTATGGAAATTTCGACTCATACTCTTGTTCTCCTTCACTGTGCAGAGGTATGCTTTATGTTATTAGACTATATGGCTTTGTATTCTGCTCATTTTGGCCTCAAAGTTGTGGCTTTACACTCTCTAATGTCATCACTTTTGAATCTTCTGTGTGCTTCTCGTGCTCACTGCTGTGTATCATTCTCATCATAAGAGCTCGGCCACTCCTCAAAACTCAAAAATCATGCCTTGGGAAGCTAAAGAGGAAGCTATGGCCACGGCTATAGACTCAATGGAAAACGGACTATTAACTCTCTTTGCTCTGTAGAAACTCTAAAAAACTCTCTTTATTTCATGAATCTTCTGGCCATGTTCAGGCCGTGCCAAAAGAGCACTATAGGAAGCATCTTTGCAGATTTTGGGCTCGACCCAGAATAGAAAACTACCATTATATTAATTAAAAAGCACCTCTATATGTGGGTATCACAGGAACTTCAATAAATCTGTATTTTTCCCTCTGTATTTCGACCCATAACAAAAAGCTTGCATTTGTTTTACGTTCTTGCCATTTTACTCCAGATTTCACATGGGTATTTCTGTAATTGATTTTTCTGCATTTTGAAGCCAACCCTAAAAATGGGTACTCGAAATTTTTAAGGGAAACTCCATTTTTCTATATTTGATGCTAAACTGGAAATGGGTCCTTTGAATTATTAAAGAAAAATGCATTTGCTTCTCTTCTGAAGCTCGACCTTGTATGAAAACCCACATTGGATACCATGAACAACTAAGCATAGTTTTATTTCGTAGTCCTGAAACAAATGTTTGTATATTTTGAAGAAAATATCTCTATTCTGGTTTCTCTTCAGAACTCGACCATCAATTCATTGCATTGATTCCCGTTACTTCTTTGTGGTTATTGTGAAAATCATATGAGAGCTGTATTCTTTCTACTTTGAGGCTCGAAGAAGCACAAAAATTTGCATACTTTCTAATTATAATTATGTTTTAAAATAAAACCCATATGGGTATCATAGATTATCATGTTTACTATATTTTAGAGACAAACCCACATGTAGGTAAAAGCTGTTCATCTTTGCTTACCATAGAACTGTAAGCACTTGTAGGAGTTGAAAAAAACTATAAATTTTCATCGAATTCAGTTCATGGGCTTGACCCATCCATCATCACATGTAGTCTTGCATTTCTTCAAAAAACCAATATTGGCATTTGATGTTTGCTTTTAGATCTTCCTTCAGAAATGTACACTCATGGTTTAGATCAAAACAGTGTTAATCTATATTCTACTGTGAGCTCCTTTAAGCATTCAGACTCCTTTAATCCGCATTCTGCATTATTTAGACAATGAACTCATGCCTCCTCCACTGAGACAGAACCTAACATGGTTAAGATCCAAAAACAAAATATGATCCAAAGAAAACTGTTACCTTCCTATTTTAGCCCTTATGCTTAATCATTGAATCATAATGGACTGTACCTAGTCCTCTGTTCCTCCTTAATTTTAACACAATAACTTTCACCTTTGTAACAAAAGATACCTTAAATGTTTGTCTTTACCTTAACCTCATTAGCATACTATACATCTTAAAAGAGAGCCACTCACTGTATCACTGTTGCTTGATTAAAAGATGCCTTCAGAAATATATAAGAGCATGATGGAATAATAAGAACTTGTGTGTTTGTTCATACTTGTTTGACTCATATACCCAACTTTCATTTGGAATTTTTGTACATCCTTTGATAGTTGTATGACCCCTGAACTTGATTCATAATTAGTTTCCTCTTTTGATCGAAGCAACTGACCTCTTGTCACAGTACTGTCATTGTCATGGATCTTGAGAATGATTTTTATTTGTTCATTGAGAAGAAAAGGATCTCCCTGTTTGTATTCTGCGTGTATTTTAATGTCTTTCTGACACTCCTTAACCTTATCATGGCACTCCTAACTCCTATTCCTAAACTCCATAGGGAAACCAAAACAAAACATTGTAACCTCATGATCACATGCTGCTCACTAGCTCATATGTATAGCTTAACAACTCAGAACTTATTTTGGAAAGAAAAGACTTACTCTTCCCCTATTATCCGGGAATGATCTCTTTGTTATTACTGTTGATAATGCAATATTTTTTTACCAGTCAACTCAGAACTAGAAATTTATCTAACACTCAGGTGCACTGTCTGTATTTGTTCTCATGAGAAACATGGTACTCTTCATGCATTTTTATATTTCACTACACAAACTGCTCTTAGAAACTATTCTCTTTGATGATGAAAATTAGAATAAAACATTAAAGACATATGTATGCATGTTCATTATCAAAAGAAATAATGAATTGAAACTCACGTGACATATGATTATAATCAACACAGAAAATGAAGTAATTCAACAATTTCTGATGCAAATGCATTCAGTTAAATTCCTTAAGTGAACTAAACTCACTGTTCACCTATAGCCTTCATAAAGAAATGTTGTCGTTTCTTGAATCTCTGAGTTGCTTTTCGTTACTTGATGGATAACTCTGTTTTACCCTTTCAGTTGTACTTCATTTTGTTTGATGTATATGATGAAATATCTTTCAAAACAACCCATTTAATGCATAGGGCAGCATGCCGGGCTCTACCCTTGTGGGAACCTATTTTACTCCACATGCTCGGTCTTCAAATAATGTT
>VDFB02019494.1:0-30133 GCA_007258455.2 Sequoia sempervirens
AACTCTGCGAGCTTTTTCCTGCAAAATCTTAACTCAAAGAAACATTAAATGCAAGACCCGTATGTGGGTCCCACCGGGCGTGCCAGAAATGTGATACCTTGGAATTTCCTACCGCTCTAAGTGTGCGAAATAACTAAGAAACATGAATAACAAAATGCCAAGGACACCTCAAGATTAGCCAAAAGAGAGTTACAACGAAAAGGAATGCAAATAAAATGAAACACAAACACTTTTACCTCCTTTGTTGTTGAAACTTCTTTGATTGGCCCTTGCTTAGATTGGTTGTGTGCTCCTTAGATGATAGATTGAGTGATTAAAATGCAAGCTTCAATATGCAAAATGATGGACAAAAGATGGTTGAATGATCTAAAATGACTTGGACAGCATGTAGTCGTGAGAGTGCAAAGTGTTGAAAATGCAAAATGACAGCATAAAGGTGCAAGATAGCTAAGTGTTGTGAAGGCAAAATGGCAGCATAAGATTATGAAAATCAAAAAGTGTTGTCCCGATGCTCTTGAGGAGGGGGTATTTATAAGAGGTGGATTACAGGAATTCTAGGGGTAGATTGATCCAAACAAGGCCAAGATGAAGGGCTATGAGGGTGGGGTTGAGAACTCACAAGCCCTCACATCTTGACATGTGGAGGGTGAAATGGACAAGAGGATATGAGGTGGAGATGAGTTGTCAAGAGGGTACATGAGGTGGAGGCTCTGTGAGAGAGTACCTTACAGGCTACGATGGGAGATGGGAAGAATCTTGGGTGAATAAAAGTGAATTTTAAATTCACAATGATTAGAAGAATCTAGAGGGTAAAAGGTGGGCTCCAAAAAGGTGGGACTTGGTCACATGTGGAGATTGTGACAAGTCCAAGGTGGGTCACATGTGGAGATTGTGACAAGTCTAAGGTTCTAGAAGCCTTGGAATTAAAAATTCACATATAAAGGAGGGGAATCTAGGACAAATAAAAAGGAATTAAAAATTCCTTGGAGAATGATTAGGCTTAATTAATAAGTAATTAGAGGATAATTAAGGGGCTAATTAGGATTAAAAGCCAACTTGCCAAAGTTGGAGGATGTGACACATCCTAAGCAAGGATTAGGCATGTGCATCCTTAATAATTAAGAAGTAGATTAGGATTAGATGAAAATGACATGTGAGAATTAAATAAATGTAATATTTTATTTAATTTGAAAAGAGGATTAAGGGGAGGGTAAAGGTATTTAATTATTAATTAAATACCTTAGGGATTTAGCAGAATTAAAGATATTAATTAAATAATAGTAATATTATTTAATTAACTAGGATAAGAGGATGTTTAGACGAAAAGTGATAAATTTGGATAAATTAAGTGTCCAAATTTGGATGTCTACACTTAAAATCTAAATTAAAAAGTTATAGAGTGTGATAATGAGAGTGAGCTAGACAATTTTTTGATTAGTTGTTTTGTACCAACAATCTAAGGATAACATGTATCCTTGGGGAGTTATGCTCAACGTAACATGCCATTTGATTAAGTATATGATAATTCACCTCTAAAATCTCTATTACTCTATCTCCATATCTCTTTCACTCACACACACTATGTTTCTCTCTCCCTATTGCTATCTTTATCTCTCTATCTCTCCACGTTCTCTATCTCTATCTCTCTCTATTACTTATCTAGATCACCTCCTCTCTCTCTCTCTCTCATTCACTCCATATCTCCTACTCTATATATGTATCCATCTATCTCTCCTTGTTTGTATCCCTATCTTACCCTCTATCTCCCTCTCCCTATTACTCCCTCTTTTTATATCTCTCTACTTCTCTTTCCTCTTTCTTTATCTCCCCTCTCCCTCTCTTCCCTCTTCTCTCATGCCCTCCTCTACCTATCTCTCTCCCTTTCTCTCCCTCCCTCTCTCTATCTCCCCCTCTCTCTATCTCTTCCCATCTCTCCCTTCCTATCCCCTATCCATCTCTCTATCTCTACCTCTCTCCATTTATCTTCTCATATATCTTTCTCTCTTTATCTTCTCATATATCATTATCTCCTCTTTTTCCCTCTCCCTCTCTCCATCTCTATTTGTCTATCTCTACTTCTCATTTTTCTCTTATATCTCTTTGTTTCTCTCTATATCTCCTTATATCTCTTTGTCTATCACTCTATCTCACCATCTATATCTCTTTATATCTCTCCCTCTTCCTCTATATCTCTTTATCTCTCCCTCTTCCTCCATATCTCTTTATCTCTCCCTTTCCCTCTTCTATATCTCTCTATCTCTCTATCTTTCTCTATCTTTATCTCTCCCTCTACCTCTATCTATTTGTCTCCCTCTTCCTCTCTTGCTATATCTTCATCTATAACTTTATCTTCCTCTCTCTCCCTCTATCTCTAAACATGTCTCTCTTTATTCATCCATCTCTCTCTCCCTCTCCCTCTTCCTAGACCTCTATATCTATAGCTCTTTGACTCTCCATCCACCTATTCATATTTTTTTCCATCTATCCCTCTATCTCTATCTCATTATCTATCTATCTCGCTATCCCTATACCTCTCCCTCTCTCACTCTACATATGTATCTCTTCTATCTCTATCTATCCCTCTCTTCTCTCTATTTGTATCTCTCTATGTCCTCTCTCTATTTGTATCTCTCCATGTCCTCTACATATCCATCTTCTCCTCTATTTACATCTTCATTTCTATCTCTATCTTTCTCTTTATCTATATCTCCTTCTCCATTTACATCTCCATTTCTATCTCTATCTTCCTCTTGGTTTACATCTCCTCTCTCTCTCTCTCACTCTCTCATTCACTACATCTCTCCTACTCTCTATATATACATATCTCTCTATCTCTCCTTATTTGTATCCATATCTTTCCCTCTCTCTCCATCTCCCTATTACTCCCTCTTTTTACATCTCTCTACTTTTCTTCCCTCTATCTTTTTCTCTCTCCCCTCTCCCTCTCTCCCCTCCTTTCCCCTATCCATCTTTCTATCTATACCTCTCCCTCCATTTATCTTCCCATATATCTTTCTCTCTCTTTATCTCCTCATATATCACTATCCCCCCTTTTATCTCTCTCCCTCTCTCCATCTCTATTTGTCTATCTCTACTTCTCATTATTTCTCTATCTCTTTGTTCCTCTCTCTATATATCACTACATCTCTTTGTCTTCATCTCTCTATATATCAGTACATCTCTTTGTCTATCACTCTATCTCACCATCTATATATCTTTATATCTCTCCCTCTTCCTCTTCCTCTATATCTCTTTGTCTCCCCCTCTCTCTTCCTCCATATCTATCTATCTCTCCCTTTCCCTCTTCCTCTATATCTCTCTATCTCTCCCTCTCTATCTTTCTCTATCTTTATCTCTTCCTCTACCTCTATCTATTTGTCTCCCTCTTCCTCTCTTGCTATATCTTCATCTCTAACTTTATATTCCTCTCTCTCTGTCTATCTCTAGACATGTCTCTTTCTATTCATCCATCTCTCTCTCCCTCTCCCTCTTCCCAAACCTCTATCTCTATATCTCTCTTTGACTCCCCATCTACCTCTTCATATTTTTTCCATCTATCCCTCTATCTCTATCTCATTATCTATCTCTCTATATCCCCATATCTCCCCCTCTCTCTACTTCTCTCTATATATCACTTCCTATCTCTCTATATCACAACATATTTTTGAAGGTCAAATGAAGTCAATATATATAAAAATAAAAAAATACATATAGGTAGCACTCATTGTTAGCGTTCTAAAACATGTTATTTTTTCCTATCCCATTATGTAGTAATGTGTCATTTTGTCAAATTGCCACAAAGTTGAGGTCCTAGTTAATTTTGACAACCCATTTTCAAGTAAGAATCCTTTGGAGTTCTAAATACAAATAAACAATTTCGCAACTATGAATATAATTAAGATAATAGATTCTTACTTGAAAATGGGTTGTCAAAACTAACTAGGTTGTCAAAATTCATATAGAGATAGGAAGTTTGAAATTATTTTTATTATATAAATTTAAATAAAAATTATAGATATAATTATTCTAAAATAATTAAAAATTTAATAAGACAAATAATTATAAAATTAATTCTAATAAATTTTAAATATTATTTATAATTTAATAAAAAACATAAATAATTAAAATAAATTTCTAAATTAAGTCTAAATTAAAAATTAGAACATTTCAAACTTGATAAAAATTGCAAATAATTTGATTAATATTAATAAAGATAAAAAATTAAATTCAAAAACAATTTAAAAAGATAAAAAAAATTAATTAATTAAAATTTAGTAATAAAATTAATTTAATTTCAATTTAATTTATTTATTAACTTTCAATGACTTGCTTTTAAATATTATTATTATAATAATTTAAATTAACGAAACTTGAGTCTGTTTCGCTTAGTTGAAAATCCCAACTAATTAGAGTGAGCGGAATGTATCTTTTCATAGTTTTAATCCTATTCGGATTAGCACAAAAGTCTCATTTAAAGATTACTAAGAATTGGACGCTTGGAATGTTTTCAATCAAAAAACAATCAGATTAGGGGAGAAGACCGATTATCGCGAGCTAACTTCAGCATAACCGTAGGGAATTCAAACCGTATGTCGAATCAAAAAAATTTATGGGTTTTTTCCGCACATGAGTTAAGATCTTATAACTAAGGTTTGGCTTAAGGCCGTTGGTAGAGGGTGGCATACGATGTAATGTGGAGGTCAAAAGACCCCTTTTAGAGGTGTAGATCATTGTAGTAAAATCACCTATAGATCGGTGCAGCTAAATACTAACCACAAAAAAAAAATTAAAAAACACCTAAATGTCACTTTTAATATCTAATTAAAATTCTTTTATCATTCAAATCCGCTCAAAATTCAATGGGTCTAATTCATGTTAGCACCTTATAGAATCATTTTGGCACCCATTAAAAATCAATATCTAATTAAAATTCTTTTATCATTCAAATCCGCTCAAAATTCAATGGGTCTAATTCATGTTAGCACCTTATAGAATCATTTTGGCACCCATTAAAAATCACTCCTACATATTAATCTCCTTACTAAAGCACTGGACACCAAACACATTACAGCCCAAATAATCTTTATTTGGGGTCTAATTGACGCATATGACTAATGTTTTTTTGTGGATATCCCATCCTATTCATTCGCTTTACCGCGCACTGTTTGGAAGCTTCCCATCGATGGAGAAGGATGCGGATGGCAACAACTCTCCATAGCTCCTGCACGTGTGCACGGCTCCAGATAACATCTAACATCTTTCTCCTTTGAATATGTAAACAATGGTACTGGTTAATCATTTTCTTCTGCATCTTTCATGACCCGTGAAGGGTTTGTTCGACGATTGATAAATTATTACTGCTTGTCTATGAAATAAATCATGCATCTTACACGCTTCTCGCCATGGCGTTATACACACAGGTTTTTTTTGTTGGGGTAAAATAATTTCCTGTTGACATTTTACCGTGCGCTCACAACGTGGTAAAGTCGACTGTATCATGATTTTGTCTGCAGAAATGATAACGAAATTCGTGGGTTTGTGAAAACCCTTGCTTTGTTTTTCCAAATATGGGTTTTATTGTGGTTAAATGATTAAATTTACGACCTGGTAAAGTCGATTGTCTCATGATTGTCTCCATAAATGATCAAGAATTTCGTGGGTTTGAACACATGTCTATAAAAAACCCATGTCACTTTGGGCATAAATCAACAAACCCATTAAAAATAAATATGTATTTGTCAAAACCCTTGCATGGTTTTTTCCAAATTCGTGTGCTTAATGAATTAATCTCATGAAACCCTTGTTTGGAATATTTTGTATCTATCTCAAAACGAATTCGTGAAAACCCTTGCTTGGCTTTTTCCAAATTCATGTGCTTAAGGAATTAATCTCATGAAACCCTTGCCTGGAATATTCTGCATCTATCTGAAAATGCACTTCTGCATTCCTAGCTTGGTTTTTTCCAAACTCGTGTGTTTAAGGAATTAATCTCATGAAACCCTTGCCTGGAATATTATGCATCTATCTGAAAACGCACTTATGTATTCCTGCAAGTGAGGAATTATTATTATGAAACCCTTGATTTATTTCTTGTGCACATTTCTGAAAAACCCAATACATACATACATACATATATGTATGTATGTATGTGTACATACATACATACATATATGTATGGTATGTATGTGTACATACATACCATGTATATATGTATGGTATGTATGTACATACATATATACATATATACATGGTATGTATGTACGTACACATACATACATACATATATGCATATATGTATGTATGTATGTGTACATACATACATACCATACATATATGTATGGTCTGTATGTATGTACACATACAGACATACATATATACATACATACATACAGATATACATATATACATACATGTATGTATGTATATGTGTATGTCTGTATGTGTACATACATATAGACCATACATATATGTATGGTATGTATGTATGTACACATACATACATACCATACATATATTATGCATCTATCTGAATACTTACTTCTGTATTCCTGCGAGTGAGGAATTATTATTATGAAACCCTTGGTTAATTTCTTGTGCACTTTTCTGAAAACCCAAGTATGTATGTATGTATGTATGTATGTATGTATGTATGTATGTATGAATTCTGAAAACCCAAGTATGTATGTATGTATGTATGTATGTATGTATGTATGTAGGTATGTATGCATGTGCAGTACATATTATATTATACATACATACATCATATATGTATGTGCACATACATACATACATGTATATATGTATGTATGTATTGAAAGCAACGACAAGCATCCTTTGCACATTCCTCTAATATCCCAAGTCTCAGGTAGGTACTTATAGTTATTTTCATTTATGCAGTGTCTTCTTACTTTATACATTCTAGCATTTGTTTATATTTTTCTACTTTCCATTGCACATACAGTAGGCCTCAGGTAACATCTAACATCTTTCTCCTTTGAATATGCAAACAATGTTACTGGTTAATCATTTTCTTTTGCATCTTTCATATTACAAAAATGTATGTATGTATGTATGTATGTATGTATGTATGTATGTATGTATGTGTACATACATACATACATACATGTATATATGTATGTATGTGCACATACATACATACATGTATATGTGTATGTATGTATTGAAAGCAACGACAAGCATCCTCTGCACATTCCTCTAATATCCCAAGTCTCGGGTAGGTACTTATAGTTATTTTCATTTATGCAGTGTCTTCTTACTTTATACATTCTAGCATTTGTTTATATTTTTGTACTTTCCATTGCACATACAGCAGGCTACCATACATATATTTGTCATTTTACATTATGTGTCTCTTGTTCATTCAACAAATTGATGTATATGTGTGTATCCTTTTCCTATCCTTTCAAAATGCAAACAATGGTACTGGTTATTCATTTTCTTCTGCATCTTTCACGACCCATTAAGGGTTTATTTGATGATGTCAAAATTATTACTGCTTGTTTATGAAATAAATCATTCCTCTTACACTCCTTTTCACCATGTGTTGTATATATGTATGCATGTATTCATGGGAGGTACATACATATTATTAAGATATATATATATATATATATATATATATATATATATATATATATATATATATATATATATATATATATATATGTATATATATATATATATATATATATATATATATATATATATATATATATGGCATGTATGTATGCATACATGTATAAGTTCATAGATGTATGCATTATTACATACATACATACATATAGAAAGAGCATACATATATATATGTATAAGAAGGAAAAGAGTATATATGGGAAAGGGCAGTGGTGGTAGCAGGAAATGGAATGGATAATGGCAAAGAATGGGATACCCACAAAAAAACATTAGTCATATGCATCAATCCCCCAAATGAAGATTAATTGGGGTGTAATGTGTTTGGTGTCTGGTGCTTTAGTAAGGAGATTAATATGTAGGAGTGATTTTTAATGGGCGCCAAAATGATTCTATAAGGTGCTAACGTGAATTAGACCCATTGAATTTTGAGCAGATTTGAATGATAAAAGAGTTTTAATTAGATGTTAAAAGTGACACATTTAGGTGTTTTTTCTGCTTTGCAATGTATATTACTGATTTTCTGCAATTTATATGTATGTATATGTTTATATGAATACATGCATGTATGCTTATGTTTCTATGAATTTTTGCATGTATGCTTATGTTTGTATGACTCTATGCATGCATGCAAACCTGCAAAAAATCACAGATATATAAGGCTTCCCAAATGAACATCGAATCCAAATATAGTGCAGAATTCAGTCATATCATCTCTAAAAACCTATGTAACTGGCAGCTACAAATTCAAATGCTATAACAAATTCATATTTGAAACACAACAATCAAATTGAATGCATTCAATTGTCAGATTCAAATTTCTAAATAAGAGGGATAGCAGCCAGTGGCATTCACAATTTTTCTCCTCTACTACTATATTCACAATTGAACTTGATTAATTATGTGTTGTTGTACATGCATTATTTCAAAGGTCATATGATGTTTGTATGTTACTAGCCTCGGTTGTGACTACCCGTGGTTGTAAATCTTTTCTTGCAGGCATGGGAGAACAAGGAGAGGTGGTGCAACAATGTTCATGGTGGGCAGTTTGGTAATTGTGTTTATCAACACACCAAATAATTAAGGATTTTTTGTTCAAATTGTTCTAAGTTTCAATTATTGTTCTATATTTTTTACTAACTAGTATATCTTTTTATTTATTTCAATAACTATTGTCCATGTTTGTTTGTTGTATTATATTTGTTTGTTGTGGCAGGCATGTCAAATGGCTAGGAGGTTGTGAAGACCATGTCAATTTGTAAGATTACATATCAGGTAAAGTCTTTCAAGACTTTACTTTGGCTGTGACCCGATAGACATTGTGTTCATTTATAATGTTCATTTTTATTATTCATTGTAAACTTACATTTACAATTTACAATTAAATTAATTTCCAAGTGTATGTGTTCAAAAATTTATAATTTCAAATAGATTAATTTATGGATATGTTGCATATAGATGTATAGTTATATGTATGCATATACTTAGTTGTGTATACATATGTATGTATGTATGTATGTATGTATGTATGTATATATGTATATATATATATATATATATATATATTTATATATATGTATGCATGTATACACAACTAGGGAGGTTGTAAAGAGCAAGTCAATTTGCATGATGACATTTCAGGTCAAGTCTTTCAAGAGTTTACTTTGGCTGTGACCTGTAGACATTGTGTTCATTTATGATGTTCTTTTTTCTGATGATGTTCATTCATGAACCTGAACAATGGGATTTGATTTATGGTGGGATTTACTTATTCATTGTAAACTTACAATTTAGAATTAGATTGATTTCCACTTACACTTACAGTTACAATTTATGGATATGCTACATATAGATGTATAGTTATATATATATATATGCAACAAACAAACACATATGTGAAGTTAGAATTTTCAAAATAAATTGATGTGAGAAAATACATAGAAACTTATTGAATTATTAAGTTAGAATTTTCAAAAAGTGTGATGTAGGAAAAATACAAAGTTTGAATTATAATGTTTTCAACCTTTACCAAATGCATTATTTAGAAAACATAGAACTTGAATAGACTAGTGAGTCATATTTTTAAATCACATCAATGATAGATGAATACAACAAACACAAAACTAATTTCGAATCACAAAAGCATAGATCATTAACTTGGAAAGAAGACAAGGAGTCTTCATATATACAAAAAACACATTGGAACACATCGAATTAGATAAGTTGAGAACATACTACCATTTAGTTCTACAAAATTAGACACTAGTATCCTTTGGCTATCCAATACAACAAACTAGTATCCTTTGGCTGTCCAATACAATAGACTAGCATTCAGTTTTACAAAAAACACTCTAGCACACTTCGAGGTCAAAAAGTTGACAACAAAAAATCCTAATCAAACATCCACAGATCTGATTATGAAGTGGTGTGTCCTTGGGGGTCAACTGACTCCGCATCAACTGGAGAAGATGTTAAGGATTGCGGATTATTTTGTATGGCACTTGCTATACAAGCAAGCAATGCATGATTTTCCTCTAGAGTTAGTTGTAACTGTGGAGAGAAGCCTTCAGAAGACCCATTTTGTAGGCTGCTAAGAGCTGCAAAGGCTGGAGACAAAATGTTAATCATGTCCCTTAAAATTGGATGTTGACTTGGAAGAGGAGTTGTAGGAGTACTCTTACTTCTATTTTTTTTGCTCTTTCCGCCTACTTTTGGTTTTCCTTCAACTGTCTAGCAATCTTTGCTTGCTCCCTTTGAAGCTCCTTTTCATGTCACTGCCTTAGTTTCTCCTCTGCAATTTTTTGTTTTTTTGCAGCACGCTCCAATCTGTTTGCCTCCTTCTGTGCGAGGATTGCTTCTCTTTCTGCCTTCCTTTCAGCCATTTGCTCCCTTTTCCTTTGCTGCAATTCTTAGTTTATTTGCTTCTGTGCCTCTTGTTCATTCAGCAAATTTCTAAGAAATCATCCGATGTCAAAATTTGAGACTGCCTACTAAGGCGTAGGACCCCATTGCGACCTCTGTTAGATGATTGGCGCACTCATTGCATTGGGAGTTGCAAAAAAGTGCTTCTGCTGCCTGCTGGTTGCTGATCATTAACTTGTGTGCATGGCACATAGTTAGCCTCTTCATCACTTGAGTCATTACCATTGAGTCCATCCTCTTCATTATTTTCAGCCTCCCAATTTCTCCCAGTTGTGAAGTAATGGATGACATCTTCAGGATCAACATTCGGTGGTGATGGCATGGACAACCCTTCATCCACTTGAGTGAAATTGAGATGCACCCCTAGGTTCAAAGCTACATCTTGAAATTCAGATGGCAGATTCAGACTCTTCATTTTCAGCTGCCTAATTACATGATCGAACTGCTGGTTCTTGTTGAATTTATGTTGCCTCAATTTTTTCTGGATTTGGGGGAATGTTTGCAGAAAAGGTTTCCACAAACTATCCAATCTGTTCCTCATTCCAACCTGCTATCCTCAAACAAGTCTCGGCTGCCATGAACTATGCCTCTTCATCAGTTATATCACCCTTAGTTTCTGCTCCCAATGCCGTTCCTTCCTCTTCAACCACGAAAGTTTGGCTTGGCCCCATATCCAAGTCAAGTGCATGTCGATCTAATGGCCAAATTCCTATTTTTCTAAAACCACTTGCAATGTTATTAGGAGTCAAAGCTTGTGCAAAAGCTTTGCTGGCAAGTGTTGCCAACTCTTCCCTTCCAATGTCAAGTTGAGGATTTTCAGAGAGCCATATAATCCTTTACTGTTTGAAGTAGTTCTTAAATGGTGAGAACACACTAACATCAAGGGGCTGCAATTTGGGGCTGCAATGTGCTGGAAGTGTGAGCAAATCTATTCCCATAGTCTTTACTTCTTCGATCGTTTTGAATGCCACATGGCTGCCATGACCATCAAAGATTAGAAGCTTTTTGTTGGTTGGTGACACACCTCCTGGGACATTTTTTGCGAAGTGTTTTAACCATTCCACAAATAATTCTTTGGTCATCCAAGCATGCTCTTGGATTGCCATGCATTCCCTTGTCTCATAGTTAACAATATAGTTTCTAATGTTCCTTTTGGACTTGAACAAATAGTAACCAGGTATAGCTTGACCTACTGCACTAACACAAGCTAGAACAGTGATCCATTCTCTACTTTTAGCAATTAATAGTGGAACACATTTTGTCCCTGTTTTTGCAATAACTATCATTGCACAATTTCTGCCAGCTTGCACTACTGTTTCATCGCAGTTCCATATGTTGTTGGGCCCATAATTATGTTTCTTGTACAACTCCTCCAAGTTATCATAGAATGAAAAAACTATTTTGGGCCGCAGCATTATGGCTCGATCTGTGTCCACTCCTTTGGGTGTTTGAATTGTTAGATCAGGATTCCTTTGACGAAATCCAACCCACCATGACCTCCCTGGTATCCCATTTGTGAATGGGTTAGGCCTCACTCCAACCATGTGGGCCATCGTTGACTTAAGCTGTGACACTTGAAGGCCATGGCCAATATTAGCCATTTCTTCACACGATTGCACAATTTTAGCTTCTTCTTCGTCAGTTAGGATTGTTGGTGGCCTCCTCTTTTTTGTGGATGTCACACCATTGAGCCATGACCGCAAACTGCTAGGCGAGATTCCCCATTTGATCGTTGAACCTCTGATTGACATTCGATGGTCCTCAACATCTGCAATGGCTTTTTCCATGTCATGCATAGACCAACTTTTCATGCACCGATCTGGGGTTGTCACTTGGTCAGCAAATGGCGGTTCCATTTCTACGTCAGTATTATGAATAGTAGGTTCAAAACCATCATTTTCATTGGTCTGTTCTGCATTTTCAGAAATAACTTCCTCATCCATGTTCACTACTAGCTCTTCATCAACATCTGGAACATTGAATGTCACTCCACGAGGTACTCTATTCAAGCGCCTCCCACCTGATCTTTTCCTCTTGTGCCTTGGTGCCATGATTGTCAATGATCTTGTACATTGTAAGTGATCAAGTGTCAGAAAAACAATGTATAAACATTGCAAAACATAGATATAAGTACAAAACACAGGTATAAACTTTGCAAAATAGAAAACAGATCTATTTTATCATTCAAATCTGCTCAAAAGTCAATGGGTCTAATTCAAGTTAGCACCTTATAAAATCATTTTGGTGCCCATTAAAAATCACTCCTACATATTAATCTCCTTATTAAAGCACCGGACACCAAACACATTACACCCCAATTAGGGTCTGATTAAAGCATATGACTAATGTTTTTTTTGTTGGGTATCCCATTCTTTTGCATCATTTAATTTGGGTTTACATATATATGTAGATATAGATGTATTTATATGTATTTGTATAAATATATGTATACATGTATATGTGGATACATATAATTACATAGTTACATGTATGCATATATCTATACATATACATAGATATATGTATGTATATATATCAATGTTCAAAGCACATTGTATAGACTTGGGTTTTCAAAAAAGAGCACAAGAAATAAACCAAGGGTTTCATAATAATAATTCCTCACTCGCAGGAATACAGAAGTGCATTTTCAGATAGATGCAGAATATTTCAGGCAAGGGTTTCATGAGATTAATTCATTAGGCACACGAATTTGGAAAAAACCATGCAAGGGTTTTGACAAATACATATTTATTTTTAATGGGTTTGTCGATTTATGCCCAAAGTGACATGGGTTTTTTATAGACATGTGTTCAAACCCACGAAATTCCTGATCATTTATGGAGACAAAATCATGAGACAATCGACTTTACCAGGTCGTATTTAATAATTTAAGCACAAAAGAAAACCAAATTCACATTTTTTTTAGGGTACATATGTATGTATGTATGTATGTATGTATGTAGATACATACATACATATATACATGTACATATGTATATATGTATGTATGTGCATACATACATACATATATACATATGTATATATGTATGTATGTATGAAGCTGCATACATACATACATTCATACATACATAAATTCAATGTGGGAAAAGGAGTGTAAGAGGAATGATTTATTTCATAAACAAGCAGTAATAATTTTTCAATCATCGAATAAATCCTTCATGGGTCGTGAAAGATGCAGAAGAAAATGATTAACCAGTACCATTGTTTGCATTTTAAAAGGATAGGCAAAGGATAGACATATACATCGATTTGTTGAATAAACAAGAGACACAGAATGTAAAATGACAAATATATGTATGCTAGCCTGCTGTATGTGCAATGGGAAGTAGAAAAATATAAAACAAATGCTAGGCTATTGTATTGGACAGCCAAATGAAACGTATTTAAATAGAGTAATAGATGTATATATGTGTGTTTGTCTATGTATATATGTACATATATACATGTATATATGTATTTGTATACATGTGTATATGTTTTTAATACATAATACACATATTAAATGCATATATATATATATATATATATACATATTAAACCCTAATAAATGACCAACCCTGACAAATGACCAAAAATAAACAAATATAAATAGGTACACATATAAGAAAAAATAAATAACAACTATAAACCCTGATATAAACACTGAAGTAAATGAAAAATGAGAAAAAACACACAAATATAAATATAGGTACCATTGTTTGCATTTTCAATGGATAGGCAAAGGATACACACATATACATCGATTTGTTGAATGAACAAGAGACACGTAATGTAAAATGACAAATATATGTATGCTAGCCTACTATATGTGCAATGGAAAGTAGAAATTTTTTAACAAATGGTAGAATGTATAAAGTAAGAAGACACTACATAAATGAAAATAACTATAAGTACCTACCTGAGACTTGGGATATTAGAGGAATGTGCAGAAAATCTTTGTCGTTGCTTTCAACTTTGCAGAGAATAACATGCAATTGTGAATGGTGTTGGCTACTTTCCCCCTCTTATTTGGGAATTTGAATCTAACAATTGAATGCATTCAATTTGGTTGTTGTGTTTGAAATTTGAATTTGTTTGAGCATTTGAATTTGAAGCTGCAAGTTACGTAGTTTTTTAAAGATGATATGACTGAATTTTGCATTACATTTGGATTTGATGTTTATTTGGAGAGCCTTACACCTATATTTAATTGTGCAAATACCTACAGGAAATGAAATAAATACATATAGCTGCCAGGGAGTGTGTGAAAGACTGTGCATTTCAAATCCCATATAGTTCAAAGGAGATTGTGATTATGTCATCTAAAGCACCATTAGTTTTGCATGTATACTTGTAAATATAAAATGTAGTGAGGGATAAACATTTGCAAGTGGGGGTAATTGTAACAATAAATGATTTAAATGAAATTGTAAATGAGCATTTTTACGTGCAAGTTGACTTCTTTTATAAATGCAAAGGCATGTTTAGTTTGTACTATGATTGGTGAGTGACTCATTCTGTTATGAGCAGCTATTGGTGTTGTAATTTTCTATTTGTTCATAAAAAGTTTTTTAGTGGATCAAAGTTAAAATTTTTTGGGGGGGTGGAGTGAGCATGGAGGTGGCCGTTATTCAATGGGTGGTAGCTACTGGGTCTTCTCACCTATTATTGCGGGAAAATTGGAAAAATTAGGCGGGATGAATTGGTCGTTGGGGAATAAATTTTCCGCTTGCTCACATTTTCGTCGTTGGGGAATAAATTTGCCACTTGCTCACATTTTCGAGGCTTGATGGCGGAGGCCAGGGGAGCATGCTACGGAAGGCAGGTTGTCCCTTCGTCTGACAGACATTGGAGGAGGTCGTGGGTGTGTACATTTGATGCAGGATGGCATAGCATGGCAGCCCATAGGATGGGCATTTGATTTTTTAGGCTGTGTAGCCTGCTCCCCCATCCCCTCCATAGCATGGCGTTTAGCCCGAGCTCGCTGAGTGACATCTGTACATTCAGAGTTATGCCAAAAAGAGATGTCATAGGGTAGATCGAATACTTACGGGGTATTAAAGCAACAATCAACTTATGCAGTTCCTCTCAACTACCACCACCTCCAATGGGGAGGACAATCTACTCAGAGATGGAGCTTCTAATAAATTATCAATTTAACCTTTGAAATCAGTTTTCTACGCTTATGATGTTCTTGCATTTAAGATAGCGTGGGTCAGTACTTATACTGCTGATAGAGTCAAGATCGTATTTGGCAGAGATCAATGTCAATGCCAGATTAGTTTTGACTGCTGGTACGTCTGTCCTTACCTCCCTTACGTGCAATCTCGAGCAAGCCATTAATATCTACCTACAAAAGCATTGCAGCTTTCTTGTTTCGAGCTTTATGGCAGAAAAATGAGCTTATTATCGATAAGGCAATTCTAAATTGTGCAAAGGTCACCTAGCTGCTACGCTGACCGAAGGATAGGGGACTATTAATATAATTATATTAATATAAAAAATTAATATAATTTTACAATATATATTAATATAAAAAATTAATATAATTTTACAATATATATTAATATAATTATATTTATATAAAAAATTATTATATATGTTTATCACATTATATTATACTTACAACTTACAAGAAAATAACCAAATCTAAAATAAAAATAAAATTATACAAACTTAAAAATAAATATAAAATCATTTAAAAGGAGTAGAGGGCACGTAAAACAAAAAATCTGAGAAATACCTGCAGCACACGGTTAAATGCACACGGCTGTCAGGGTATGCAGAGGCATGGCATCCAATGCCCCCATGCTATTTTGGGGGCTAGATAGCCTTTGCCAGAGCGGAAGTTTTCAAGAGGCACTGGCTATGCAGGAGATAATTTGCACCGATGGCCATGCCCTTCGATGTCCATGCCATACGTACTTGCTGCTGCTGCTAACTGTCAATGATTAAATGCACATACCATCGTTTTCAGAGCCTGGTTTTGGAAACTGCGTAGTTGTACATTGGTGGCAGACATCCTTCTCCGTGCTGCGTACTCTCACTGCAATGACTCGTTGTATAAGAGTTAAAATTTAAAAAGTATAACTTATGATTTTTTTGTTTTCAAATTTCATTATTAACTTTAATGTTTTTATTTGATAATTTATAATATAAAAAATAATATATAATAAATATAATAATAATATTTTAAAGATTAAATTTACATTATATAAAATATAAAAAATAAATTGACATTATATAAATATAATATATAATAAATAATTTTAAATATTTTGAAGATAAATACAAAATAAAATTTAAAATATTATTAAAAAAATTATATAGTAAGTTTTTTGATAATAATTACTATATGTATTAATGCATAGATGCCCTGTGCATCTATTTAGTTCTTAGGTAAATGTTGAAACTAAAATATTTATTTTTATAGTAATTAGGTAGTTCTTAGGTAATAATTACATAAGTTCTTAGGTAAATGTTAAAACTAAAATATTTAGTTTTAAAGTAATTAGGTAGTTCCTACGTAATAATTACTATATGTAATAATTAAAATATTTATTGCAACTAACCTTTATTCATATGGATTGATTGAATGAATATGAGTGTTTTACTATAGGATGTTTATCAAAACTAATCCCCATTTCCAAATACACCATCCAAAACACCCCACTACCTCCACTTTGATAGGACGTTTTAATTTGATAATCACTCTTTTTTATGAGTGCAGTTTTATCAATTTAGATGTGAATGTAGAAGTGCATTTTCTAAATAGTTAGTATATTAGAATCAAAGTAGTAATTTTTTATTATTAAATCCATTCTAAAAATATATAATATATTGAAATCAATGCACACTATTATTTAAAAGTTATATATATATTCAAAATTAAAATTACAATATATTGATTGAATAAATTTTAACAATTATAAATAACATATTATATTTTTTATTATGGATAATTCTTCTTAATCAAATATAACAATATCATATTAATTATAAATTCTTTAACTATAAATTTTAGTAAAAAGAATCTATATGTTGTAATAATATAGACTTATGTGTAGAGTGGACCAGTTGTAAGATATGGCACAAGTTGTAAGTTTGACGTCAATGAATCATGGTAAATATTTTAAGTGGTAATCAATCTTTGTTAAAGAAAAGCTTGATGCTTATATTATGATAAATGAGAATTAAGTTAAAAGATTTTTACTTACTCTATATAGAGAGATTGTTAAGTAAATTTTAAATGATAAAAAATTATATAATACAATTTTCTTTTAGAAAACAAAGGTATTTTTGACATTGAAAATATTATAGTTATATCTAATAATATTTTTTTAATAAATTTTATAGTTATTTAGATAAATTATAAAATAAATTTAAAAATTATGCTATTGTTGTTCTTCATTATATAGGAAAAATTATCAATAAATTATTTATGTTTTATAGGGATCCTTCTAATTGAACATTATGTGCACATTTTAATAATCTTGAAAAAATATTAGCAACATTATTTTTGTTATATAGAAGGAATTTATAATACTAACAAATTATCCATGGTTTATAGGGATCCTTCTAACCAAAGCTTATGAGTACTTTTCTATTTATAAAAATTGATAACATTTATTTTTATTACATATGGAGAGATTTTTAATATTATTAAACTATCTATAATTTATAAGGGTTCACTTAATCAAACATTATAATCGTCTTTCAATAACCTTGAATAAACTCTTCTCTCTCCAATAACCTCTTGATCCCCATGCAAGCCCTTTAGAGGGGTTTTTATCATACATATAGCTACAAGTTAGCTTATTTTAACTTTAGTTAGGTTGAAAAAATATTTTTTTTCTTTTCTTTTGTAGATAATAGTCAAATATGTTTTGGTATATTCTACTTATAGGCATATAATTTTTCTGTGGAGTTATATGCATAGAATATTCATAACTACAAATTTAGATTTGTGTATAAGGTTCAAATTAATGAATTTTTAATACAATCTAGATTATTTTTATAATTTGTGAATTCGATCTAATTAAGTTTAAGAATGATCTAATATATATTTTTTATTTTATTTCTTACATGATTGAGAATAAGTGATTTTGAGTTAGTTCAAAAGTTATGGTCAAAGTAGTAGATAGCTAACTTTTGAATTCTAAAATCAACTTGTATCTTTATTTCTTTTAATTTCTATGATATGACCTATTGTAACTTGAAATTAGATTAATTCAATTTTATTTCTTGTTATGTTCCTTAAACCTAATTTTTCATACAAAGATGAATTGTATTTCCTTAAATTTAAATGAACCCAACACTCAAAACCTTCTAAAATTTTACCTTAAGGTTTTGAATTTTCTTATATTTATAATTTTTAGATTTGATATTTTTATTACTATGTCATTTATTCCAGATTTTATTAGAGTCTTGGGCTTTCATTATTTTATATATATCCCATCACCACCATCCCATCTTTTGATTGATTGAGTTTCATTATTATATCATTTACCATGGATCCTTACGAATTTTTATTTTGGGATTTCCCTCATGCATACATCATGGATTATGAGCTATTTTCATTCTTTCTTGATTCTCGTCCTTTTATCCTTAATTATTTTGCCTTATTTTATGACATAAATGATCCTACATGTTTCATGCATAAGATTGTAGAGTATTTGAGAAATTTTCCATCCTTATTAGACTTATGCATGCCTTCCCATCTATATTAGAGGATTTTACTTTATTTATCTCCATGACTCGTCATGATTCTTCATCTCATGAGATAAAAGATGGCGATACTTTAGTCCTAATCTCCCATAATACATATAGGTATATTCCTTCATATGGTGATGTTTCCTAGTAAGCATATATTATGTGCATCTCATCTCCCATAATATATCTAGGGATATTCCTTCATGTGGTGATATTTTCTAGTAAGCATATATTTTGTACATCTCAAAAAAAGTTTCCTTTTACCTCTATTGGTTTTCCTACATGTGTCTCTCTTTCTCTTTAATACACATGTTTTACCTTCATACAAGATTGGTATTCTTTCTTGTCATTCATGTTGCTCATGCTATATTGATGATATATTAAGTGACTATCATGGTGACAATTCTTTATTTTTTAATGATAATTCTCATGACTCTTATAAAAATGTTACACATAGTTATAGTTCTTCACATTTTGGTGTCCTTTCCTTGGGAGTCTCATAGACATGTCCATGCATATCATGATGTTATATGCCTTTTTTATAACAACGGTTTCTCCTTCAAATCCTTTTATGCCTTTATATGATATATATTTGTAACAACGGTTTCTCCTTCAAATCTGATTTACTCGCCAATAATCAGAGGAGTACTAGCTGGTTTACAATCCTCCATGCCAAAAAATTTAAGCATTTCTTTTGCATACTTGATTTGTGCTATAAAAATACTTATCAGATTGTGTAATTTGCAAACCAAGAAAAAATTTGAGTTCTCCTAACATGGAAATTTCAAACTCATCTTGCATGTTTGTGGCAAATATTTTGCACATTACATCACTACTACCACCAAATATAATATCATCGACATAAACTACAACAATGATCATTTGGTTACCCTTACTCTCATTATCTATTTATATATTCAAGTTGAGAGGCCTTATACAATGACAGAGTCAACTCTTATATTTTTATATTTTTACACTTTCTTAGTAGATTATAAAGAAATGGGAAAATAAATATAGTTTTAAAAAATATTTTTAATAATAAATCATATTTATTTAGAGTTTACAATTTGTGGCATTGGTCTTTCCATCAATAAACATACATCATTCTTATCAATTGTACTCAAACAATTAAACTACATAAATTAAAAATGTCCATAAAAAATTCTAATCTATCTTTTCATGTAATTTCAATTTTATTTTTGAGATATTTATTAAAGCATTTAATATAACAATAGTTATGAACTATCATTATTTTAAATAATTAAAAATAAAATAAAGAATAGCTCAAAATTGTAACATTTAAAAAAATTAAAACATAAACAAAATTTGAGTGTGTAGTTTAAATTTTTTTTTTTCACGATGAAAACATTTATTTCCTTTCTCTTCCTCATCACTATTATACTAATTGAATTAAAAAATACTCTTACACTAATTTTCTTGTCATCCTCTCTCTAGGCTTATTCTAACCCTAGTCTTGTCCAAACCCTGTCATTGTTTTTTTTTTTCTTATTCCAACCCCAGTCTTGTCCAAACCCCTCATTTTTTTCTTCGTATCATCTATTTATATATTTAAGTTGTGAGGTGTTGTACAATATCACATCAAACAAATTGTTATATTTTCACACATTCTAAACATTATAATACGAAGAAATACAATTTAAAGAATATTCTAAAAATGTGTTTAGGATGAGCGATATGGTTAGGGTTCAATTTAGGATTATGTTTAAGATTAGCAATAGCATTAGGGTTGGAGTTAGCATGTATAAAATGGGTTAGGCTTAGAAATAGGGTGAGGGTAAGGATAAAGATTAGGGTTGGAGTTAAAATTAGGGATAGGGATAGGGATAGGGATAGGGATAGGGTTAGGGTTAGGGTTATTAGGATTAGGATTAGGATTAGGGTTGAAGTTGTGAATAAGTTTAGGGTTACAATTAGGGATGAGAATAGGGTTAGGGTTAGAGATAAAATTAGGATTAGGGTTATATACCTTATAATTTTTTTTTAAAACTATAAAATCTTAGTTATAAAAGTTTATTTATTTATTTATTTATATTATATAAATATTATTTACTATAACATATCATATTTTATTTTATATATAAGATATATGCTATTTATTTAATATAATTCAATAATAAATAATATATATTTATATAATAGGAGAATTTAAATTGAATGAATATCTAAACTATAATATATAATAAATATAATAATAATAACAACATTTTAAAAATTTAATTTACATTGCATAAAATATTAAAAATAATTTATATTATATCTTAGTTTTAACATTGAGCTAAAAACTAAAACTAAAACTAAAAAAATAAATAAAATAAGTGAAAATAGTTCTTTAAAGAAATATAAAATAACAAAAATAAAATAACTTTTAAATAAATAAAAATATTCTTTAAATAAAATAAAATAATCTAAAAGATTAAAATTTATGTATTATATATAATAAATAAAATAATTAAAATATTTTTACATTTTATATTAATTTTTCTTTATTTCTTAAATACAAAATAAAATCTAAAATATTATTAAAAAACAATTATTAAAAAAAAATATATAAAAAAAATTAACATTAGCTAAATCTTTAATTATTAATCTATCAAGTTAAATATATAAAAATTAATGTTAAAATTAAATATATAAAAATTAATGTTATAAATGAAAGTTAAAGAAAATTAAAAAAAACGTAAAGGACTGACGGACTGATCTGACGGGAGACACCGTACTGCACAACAGATGTCAGGGTACGTTAGAAAGAGGACCGACGAGGACTGGCAGATACGGCAGCGGTGTCAGATGGATGGCAGCGGATGGGCATCCATGCCATGCGGTGCAAATTATCTCCTGCATAGACAGTGCCTTTTCAAGAGCTCGAGATCCTCAGATAGAGGAATTAATTCCTTACGCTGGCAGTTGAAATCAGATATTCTTACAAAATCTAATTACTTGAATGGGGTGCGCAGAAGGCGCAGGGCAGGTCAATTAGGATAAACTTTAGTCTATATTAGGATCTTGGCCGTATTTTTTATTTTGGATAGTCATACTCTAAAACCTTGTCGCAACCTTATTTTCAGGCTGCAGTTCGCCAAATTGAACAAGTAAAAGGGCACTAACCGCGAGGAAGAGTCTGGAGGAGCGGATGGGATCTGATGCTGTATTCTATTTTGCGCCAGAGCTGATACCTAAATACACTTTTACCTGCATCTGTTTTTTTTCATTTTTCCCATTTTCCCATATCGCTGGTTGATTAGAATATTTATACAGAGTTACAGGTGAATTTGAATTAAATTATTATTTCCCATGAAGGCCTGGTTGGCTACAGGAGAATCTTCAAATTGAATGAGACTCCTTTTTAACTTTTCAATTTACCATATTTGAATGGCTTCCAACACATAATCTTTGCCCTTAGTGATTGGCTTACTATGTTGAAAATTTATCAGGCTGACAAAGTAAAACATTGCCCATGTGCTTAACAACGTGAATATCGATTTGCAATCTTCCATTATTGGAAGCGAGCTCGTGGGCGATCCGGGCGATTTATTTATCACCATGGAGGTTCGCCTAGAGAAGGAAGGACTCGTCACATAAAGTGGCCCTCACTTCTAAACTCAATGAATAATTAAATATAGTTATACACCTGACTTTAGCTTTTTTATGCTCCAATTTAATTATTCGAATTATTCCCTCAAAGACTAATATATTTCTAACCTCCGATAATATAAAGGTTAGAAAAATTCTTCATAAACTATTATCATGCGAAGAGTGACATTACAGTCCTCCCTTCCCAGGATTGCTGGTCCTCTAGCAATCTCAAATTGGGGTGTTGTAGAATCTCTTCCCCTTCCTAGGTTGCATCCTCAGCTGGTAAATCCTTCTGTAAATTCACTACCATGACAATTCACAGCGTGAAAAAATTAATTGCATGAATTTTTGGCAATTAATTTTCCATGACGGTGAATTTTCCCTCGATGAATTGCTAGCGGTGAATTTTCCTAGAGCCTTATATTCACATGTACATATGAGTATTTATCAGAGCTAAGCTATTTCTCTATACAGAATAGCACAACATTTGCATAGACATTTTCTTTTGTGATGTTGAAACAACTACATAGCAATTAACCTACTTCCCACGATGTGAAAGATAATGAAGAGAGAGCAGTTTCATAGATAGGGTTGGATCATATGCCTGATGCATTGTGTAAAGTATATTTTTGTTGCAACATAAAATCAGAAAGCAATACTCGATAAGGTGAAGTTTACCTCCATATATATATATATATATATATATATATATATATATATATATATATATATATATATATATATATATATATATATATATATATATGATAGGGATAAAGAGATCACATATGACAATGAATAAATGATTGTCCTTCAGGTAACCTTCAAGTCTACAAATTCATTTTTTTCATGCAACATCACTAGTTCTACTTTAGTAAGGAGAATGCCTAAAGGCATGTATTGCAACTCTATTAAATCCCCTTATTATGTATGACTAAGATGTAGAAGCTAATCTTTCTCTATTTACTTTACACCTTTTTCCATTTACAGATAACAAAGTGGGTACTAGAAAAGATGATCCACCGCAGTGTCATAAGCATCCTATTTACCCTTTCCCAACTATCATGAACATAACCTTGAATATAACTGTCCATACAAAGGAACCAAGAATTATTTGAAGTGCACATACAATTCCCTACTACTTTTACAGTGTTTGTTTCACACAATACAAGAATATCATACATTGAGAAGGTTCGTTTCTTTGACATTTGTTAGACAAAAATGTTTTACTAGCACATGAAATAAACCAAGCCCTTATTCCATTCTTTTATTAAATAGATGAGGATTCATCTTTTAGAACTTACAACATTGCAAATATTATTGGCAAGAAACAATGAATTTGCATGCCAAGGACTTAAGCTTGCTCTTTTCATTCTATCATAGAATAAATGTGAAACCCACCATTTTGAAACTTACAATATTAGCAATATTATTGAAGGAAACTATGATTTACAATCCAAAGAACTTAGGCTTGCTCTCCACCCTACCGTAATGGCATCATGAAGCCTCATGGGCTTTAGCCATACCCCCAAGCAAGAGATCTATTAACCCCAAAAGGATGGATGGATTTTTCTCAAATTTTACTAGAAAGATTCAACCAACATGACATCCAATTTCATACAAATAGGCTCTCCACTCACCATATTCAACAAGATCCACACAACATCTTACCCTCCTACAACAAAATAAACAAGGATGATGAAGGGATTTGGGCTCTTCCATCCTCCTTTCCTCCTCTCCTCTCCTCTCCTCTCCAAACTACACCAAAGTTCTCCAAAAGGAGAAGTTGGTAACACCCCACTCATTCTTCCTCCCCAAAATATATAGGAGTTTCAACTTGCAACCCTTGGATGGGGAGGTGTGAGTATACCTCCCCATGAATGAGGGTCTTTCCCTTATTTAAGAGGGGTACATGCACTTAGACAACCCCCTAATCTTTTCACTCCATCCTTTCTTCAAAATTCATCACTCCTCATTATGAAGACTTTTCAAGAGTCAAACCATGTCCTTGGGGCCCTATTGCATGCCCACTTGACCCCTCCCACCAAGGTATAGATCCTAGGGGGTTTATTTATGCATCCCAACCCAAGAAATTGACCAACATCCCACTTTAAAAACCCACTTACGGTTCCATCTGAGTTTCACGCTTGGATAAAAAGGTTTCTAAACCTTAACCCCAACTTACATTTCACATGACACACAATTAAATACCCTTTCAACCCACCAAAATAAACACAATAACTTTGTTTCCTTCTAAGCTCCAAAATAATGAAATCAAATACATATCCACAAGAGGATGTCTTTCAATTTGTTCTTACTGGTTTTCCCTTCTCATATTGGCACCCTTTCTTTCCTATACATTACCGATGAAATCATAAGCAACAATCGTATATCACATTAATTTGGTAGTGAAAATAAGATTTAATTGTACAACAATTTCATTAAAATTCCAATTTGTATTCATAGTTTACAAGTGCCTAATACCTTCATGGCAATGATAATAAAACATGTCAAAATGAAATACAAGCACATTGTCATGCAATCACACTATGCATTGTTTGAAATATATCTAAGCATCTATTTAGAAGAAATATATAGAAAAATTAAGATTGTATTATTCACATGCGAAGCGGGGTCTTACAAAAAAAAATATGTAAAAAAATTTGGGATTGCCATGTGGACAAAAACAAATTGGTCAAAAGAAAACTTACTATATCAAAATAATTAAACCCCACAAGGGACCATGATGAAAAATCTTACATAGGAATTGAAATTAAGTTGAAAAAAAATGTTGTTAGCCCAATTAAGGACTATCTCACATCATCTTAGGTACAAAATTGGTAGGTGGGAAATACCTAATCATGAGTAAAAACTAATAATCATATCTATTTTTCAAAAAAGGTGTATGCGAGATAGAATGACACTTTATCATGGAGTTCTCAAACCATAATGACATTCATATCAATTATAAAAACACCTTGAGAGGACAATCCAAGAGCCTTGGAAAATAATCTAAAAGACAACCTCCTTCTAACTTTCAACATATCTAGTGTTCCCTTGTCAACATTTTTAACCACATCCTTCTATCATTCTATATTTAGCTTATGAAAGTTACATGATATAATTATTATAATATTATTTAACAACTATTGTGTGAGGATATTGTAATAACACTAGATGAAGGGGTAGTGACCACTATTTGTATACATATCTCCTTATTGCTCCATGCCAATAATAAATTCATAAAAAAAAATTATTATCTCTGTGATCATAAAATAAAATCATCACTTTTACCTTCTTCTTTTTTTACTTTAAATATTAATAAAACATTTACACTTGTGTACGCTAAGATTGCTAAATCAAGGGAAATCGCAATTCCCAATGTAGCTTTTATAACAAGTGATATTGTATTGATTACAATTTTAGCCTTAAATATTGGATTGTAGTGCTATGAAATCCTAGATATATGAATATGTGTATGCTCCTTGAGAGATTATTGATAGAACTATATGTGACTTAAATCCTATTTGGGAGCAAGTATATAGGAAATACTTGGGAAAAGGACATCTCTGTGACCTAAATTCATAGGGAAGGTGTCTAGGGAATAGTTCCAAGGTTTGGTTTGCTTCCTAAACTTGATCAACCCTCCCTCTTTAGTATGCTTCAACTTGAGGCTAAAAATTGTATTAAATGATTATGAACTCCTCATTCCAATTTATATGTCCCCACTCTATAGGTATGAACAAATAACATATAATCATCATCAAGATTATTTACCTTGAGGTTTGATATGTTTATATTTTAAAATCTACTACAATCTTGCATGAAATTTTAAAGTTGTTGTCATCATGTATATCTCTAATATGAATATACATGACAATGTATGGTTTGAAACAACCCAAAATTTATTGAGGCATGACTTAAAACCACAAAGTTGTCTTAGTTATATCCATAACAAACATTGATAGCCACAATAGAAATTTAACCGTTATATAGATCCATCTTCCTTTATTGAATTATTTTTCTTATGAAATTATGAGGGGGTGAATAGAGTGCATGGTCTTCAGATTGCTTACTTATGAGTATGTGTTTATTTATATATGTGCTTGGAAAATATCCAATTTAAAATGGCTTAATGTGTATAGGTTAATATATCACTCATTGGGGAATATTTAACTCGATTCTGATGGCATTCGCGTGCTCTGCAAGCCGAGCTAGGGTGACCGTGCCCTAGCTCATTCTCTGTGTACTTTAAGCCGTTGTGGGGGGTTTGAAGCTATCGGGGTTGTGTGGTGGGGTTTTTTCTTTCTGGAGGCCTTCTTACTGCCGTTTGGGTGGCTTGTGGGTGGAAGGGTTTTGATCCTTCCCTTGGGGTCTTTTCTTTTTTCTATTTCTTGCAAAAGTGTCCTGGGGGTTTGCATTCTGTTGGGGATCTTGTTTTTTGCTATGCCGGGTGGGGAAACATCTAGGGCTAGCCCCAAATTGGATTTCCGATCAGCATTTGGTTCAAAGCCTTCAGCGCATGGAGTGAATGTTTTTGATAATACGTTGTTTTCTTCAGAGATGGAGATGAATGATCTAGGATCGGTTAATGGTTCCCGAATTACGAAGATTAAGGGGTGTTTGGAAAGATGCAAAGAGCGACCGAAGCTGATTATCCCGATGGAAATGCTTGCAGATGATATTGAATACTATTCAAGGCACTCTTTTATTGCAAGTTCATGGGTTTGAGAGTCTCGCTGCATTTTTTGGAATCCTGGGCTCAACGGACTTGGATGCCGGAGGGGGAGATGGAGATTAGGCTCCTTGCGAACAACATGATACTTTGATTGCGCGGTAAAAGAATTCGGAAATAAAGGTCTTGAGGGTGGCTATTTTATAGCAGTGGGTTTGTTTTGGCAAAACATGGCATCTTTGGCTTCAACTTGGAGGCTAAGGCAATACAGTCGGATCGGTTGCAGGTTCGATTGTGTGATTTCCAGTTAGTGTTGGTGGGATGGCGTGTTGTGCATTTTGGTAAACCGATATGGTGGCATTTGGGTCTTCACAACGGTGATATAAAGGTAATGACTTTTGCTTTCGTATCGTGTAGAGTGGATTTAAGCCAGCTCTTGCCGGATCTGTTGAAGTGGTACTGATCCGCTGCCCAGGTGCCTGCCCAGCTAGATTATGAAACCCTACCTTTTCGGTGTCGTCTTTGTCATGAATATGGTCACTTGCAGCGTAGGTGCCCTAGGGCTAAGCCTGTGGTGCCCCAACCTTCTCAGCCTTCTCGTAATCCACCTAGGGTTGATAATGGTAAGGAGCCTATTCCGGGTGATGGTAATGGAGATGATGGTTATGTCCCTGTCAAGGCTCGCAATAGGAATCGGGGCCAAAAGCGGGCCTTGAGGGAGAGGCAGGATGATGAAACTTTAATAGGTTTGAGGGGTTGGATGATCTCAGCCAAGAGGAAGTGAATCCGGGGTTGCTGAACTTGGATTAGGGAACTTTGGGTATAGGACAGGATGGGCCACCATTGGAGGCCATGCAGGTTGTGCAAGAGATTGGGGTTGGGCAGATGGATACGGATCAACTATTGATTGTCCAGACTGAACAAGAATCTTCTATTGGAGCTTCAAAGATTGGTGGAGGTGGTTCCCCATTGCCCCTGAAAGGTGGCAAGGATGTGGGGAAGAACTCTTTGGCCTCCTCTCGTTTGGGTATTCAACAAAATGAACTGAAGAAAGGGGTTGGTGACAGGACTTCCAAGCTAGGAAGGAAAAAGCATATGGAGAAGATTAAATTAACTGGGGAAACTTTGGTGGAGTAAGGGTCATTCAAGACTCTGGATTCACATTTTTCATGCCCCAGAAATGATTGTTCTCTCATGGAATGTAAGGGGCTTGAACAGTGGCCCTCGACAAAAAGTTGTTCGTGATTTGGTTAGGAATCATTCTCCAGACGTTCTTTTTCTTCAGGAGACTAAATTATCTGTAGATAATATGTTGGCCATGGCTCCTAAGTTGTGGAAATATGGTGAATGCCAGTGTGTGGGGGCTCTTGGTGCTTCTGGAGGGGTGGCTTGCTTTTGGAACCCTCGAAAGATTTTCCCTCTCTGGTGGATGTCCTCTAGATCCTCTATATCCCTAGTCACCTCTTGGTATGAGACTGGTGAGTGTATTCTCCTCTCTAATGTGTATGCTACTGTTGAGTTTCTGGGTAAACAACTTCTATGGTCCCATCTTCGTTTTGTTCGTAGCTTAGCTCCTTACCATCCGTGGGTTATGGCTGGCGATTTTAATGCTATTGTGGAATTGTCTGAGAAAAGAGGTGGAATTCCTAGGTTGGAGCCTTCTTCTCTGTTATTCAGAGATAGCATTTCTGAATTAAATCTTATTGATGTTCTACCTAGTAATGGTCGCTTCACTTGGAATAATAGGAGAATTGGTGAGAGTTGTGTTGTTGAGAGGCTAGATCGTTTCTTGGTTTCCTGTTATTGGGTTGGAAACTTATGGTCCACTCGATCTGAAATTCTTGATTGGAGAGGTTCTGATCATTGGCCTATTAAGCTTAGTATTATCTCTGCACGGGGGCCTCAGTCTCCCTCATTCAAGTTCTAGCTTATGTGGTTACGGGATCCCACTCTTCATGATTATGTGGCTGAGTGGTGGCGGATTGGTAGACCAACTTTTGGTACGGCAATGTACACATTCTCCAAGCTTCTTCAGTTTGTCAAATATCAGCTTAAAAGGTGGAATCGGCGATGTTTTGGTAATATCTTTCATGCTAAGGTTGCCGCACAAGAGGAGTTGAATAATATTACGCGGTTGATTCGTGAGAATGGGGCCTCTGAGGATCTTCTAAGGGAGGAGGCTAAGACTTTGAAAGTGGTTGAGGAATTTGAATTGCGGGAAGAAATCTATTGGAAGCAAAAGGCCCGGGTTGAATGGTTACAGGAAGGTGATAAAAACACCGCCTTCTTCTTCAATTCTGTGAAGGATAGGAGGCATGGTAATTCCATTCCTTTTCTGGTGAATGATAGGGGTGAACGTCTTGCCTCGTTTCAAGAAATCTCTGCTAAGGCATCTCAGTATTTTGCTACTTTATTTAGGGAGGATTCACAAGGGGGCTCTGTTGAGGAAGCACAGGTTCTTTCATGTATTCCTCAGTTGGTCTCCAGGGAGGCGAATGAGTATTTGATGAAAGATATCTCTCTTGATGAGCTGGAGGGGATTGTGTTTCAGATGAAGAAGGGTAAAGCTCACAGTCAGAT